>JALBCR010001522.1:0-237070 GCA_030710515.1 Abscondita cerata | reverse complement strand
TCAGTTTTACGCGGTTGGTGTTTATTTTTAAATCATTTTGTACGATTGTTGCAAACTTTTATATTGATCTACGAATTGTTTCAATTTAACTAACAAACAAGTTTTACAAAGCTTGCAAGAGATATCAGTAGGAAAACCTTCAAGTTTTTGGATTTCATAAAATTTCTTTGAATCTAACAAGTGTGGGGTTGCCGTCTCAACCCCATCGCAATCGACACGATCAATCCTACATCTGCATATTGTGAAATGAAACGGGAATTTAAACAAACAATTACAATTAAGGAAATGCTGACAATCGGGAACCATTTCGTAACGACCTTGCTTACAAAGAAAACAAACTTCGTACATATAAAACTAAGTAGGTAGGATAACAATAAACAGTTATGGCTACTGTGGCGTTTAGGGTGTATACTTTATACTCAAGCTCACCGTGGCTCGTTTTAGTATTGTACTGACCCCCTTACTGTACAGACGACGACCAAAATGCGGAGTGTATTACTTATTGCTGCTTTGTACTACCTATTCCAAAAAAAGATATAGGATAGACTGATTTATTGCAGCTTACGAATAGTGCCTATACCACCGATTGAACGACTAATGGTGACAATAAGGTAAGAAAAACATATTTACTCGTTTTATCATTATGTTTTATCATAGTAAAGTATAGGTAAGAAAACAACATATGTTTCATATTATAGGTAAGACAAAAACAACAAATTACATATTATTAGTAATTAAACATAACATAATTATTCATCAGTACGTCTAGCTGTTTGATAACAAGAGTAACCTAGATTCGCATCATTGGTTTCGTATATATCTGGTGTTTGATTACTTAATAAAGTTAATAATTCTTTTTCAAATGGAGAACTTTCTGAATTTGTTTTCGGGGCTCTTCTATTTTTTTTCTAGTCAAGGTTTTTGTGATGATGCTGAATCAACACCACGGTCATTCTGCTTACCGTGTTGAGTGTTTGTAAAAACTTGCGGTGTTAATATATCAGAATCTTGAGTATTTTCTGAAGATACCATAATATCCAATGTATTATCTATATTTACTCAGGGTGAGGCAAGGAAAAAAGAGGGTATGGTTTTATTCAGTGATTCTTCAACTTTATTCTCAACTGTTGGAGCTAAGAAGCTTAATTCGTCATAATTGATGTACCTTTTGTATTTTGGTGCAGCACTTTCAGAATGCATCCCTGGTTGTTTTCCACCTTTGTTAGACCAGTTTTCCTGAAATAATAAAAATTTTTATTTTCAGATTTTTTGCTACGGGTCAAACAAATACAGATTTGCAGTATTCATTTAGGATGGGAAGTGCAACAATCAGTAAGATTGTGGACGTAGTGTGTTAAGTGATATAGGAAACAAAAGACCAACTTTCCAAATTGCATCGGAGTTTTGATGGCAAGCACATTCAAATCGTAAATCCAACTAGTGGTGGATTAATATTCTACAACTATAAAACTTTTTACTCCATAGTTTTGCTAGCTATGTGAGATGCAGATTATTGTTTTACATATGTAAACATTGGAACATATGGAAAGAACTTGGACTCGACTATATTCCAAAATAGTACACTATACAGGAGCCTTGAACAAAACACTTTAAATATTCCAAGACCGAAGCTACTGCCTGGAACAGATACTCCAGTTGAACATGTAATTGTGGGTGATGGTGCTTTTGGAATATCAAATAAATTTCTGAAGCCATATGTACAATCCAATATAACCTACAAGAAAAAAATATTTAATTATAGACTGAGCTGCAGTAGACGATACATAGTAGACAACGTCCGCTCCGCTCGATACTAGAACGCTCACTGAAAGCAGAGGCGCTCATGCGATCATCAGCGCTGATAGCTACGCGTCAATCAAAAACGCTGCTTAGAAGTTCATATATCTCGGCCATCAGTGCTGACGGTGCGCGTGCCGTTGGCGTAAGACTAAAACCATCCTTAAACATAAAATGAAGTACCGATTTAATGCAACAGAATTTTGCTTTTTTCACTCCAGGTTCCCATGGTTTCGACAGCGAAAGCAACAAATTCATAATTTTCTTTTACTTCAGTGTATTTGCGGTGTTTCAAAAATGCTGCGGATGAGGCAGCAGATCCTAAGTGTATGCTACTGTTTTCAATGTGTGAAGAATCTGTGATGCCCACACTCCCAAATCAATGGACCACCATTCTTCCAAAGTACGCTATAAAAAATAAATTAATGTTTTCTCCATAACTTAAATTATTCTAAATATATAATTGAACTTTTTGCGCCATCACCTTTAGCATTGCAAGCTCTTATAAAATAATAAAAAAATATAACAATAAATTGATTAACAAGTAAATAAATTTGAAACCTTTGAGTCCTCTCATAGTGATTAACTTTCTGAAGGCAGATATAATAACAGAAACAATAAAAAAAAAGAAATGTTAGATTACTACTTATTATTAAAATTTTTTTCCTGCAGACTTAGCTAAGCGTAAAATGAAGAATGTGACTGGATTGGAGTATTGTCCAGCAACATATTGTACAACCGTGGTCCATAAAAGTATGCGTATCTTGCTCCTGTAAGTGGACGGTTGGAAATTCTGTTTTACAGTTAAATATATAGTTGTTATTATTAAAGCCTAACTATAAAGACGCTTATTATTGAGTTTGAAGATGCCATGAGGTTATAACATACTTGGAGCATCAACAGAAGCCAGGGCTCGTTTTAAAATGCTATTTATAGCACTGTGTTGAAAGAATCTACCAAAACTTTTTAGACAAGATAGACCATGATGTTCCAAACAATTGACTATAAAACCACAAATACACGAATGAGGAGAACAAATGTTTGCACCAATTCTTAATAAATATAAAGTTTGTAAAGTAATTCTATCTAATCAAGTGGTACAGCGGGTAGAGGTTGTAATGAAGGTTTGGTGTTGTAGAATAATATTTTTTAATTTAATTTAATTTAATCGTTCATTATAATTACATTGCACATTTCAATAAATAAGAGATATACTTGTAATTATATAATGTCCTTGGTAGATAAATAAATACAATATAAAAATATAAAATATAAAAATCTATTAAATATCGATTAAATAAAATTTACAATAAAATATTTATAAACAATAGATAACATTGACAACTGCAGCTGATGCATCTATGGTTGAAACACATTTGTGTCTTAGTAACAATTATTCAGTACATTTTCTCTTGTGGTATTTTTAAACAGATAAACATTTAAATTTTAATAAACAGTGAGAGTTTATTAAAAAATCTTATCCTTGAAATATTTTTACTAGTCACACAGAGTCCTAATCCTACTTTAGTAAATAAGTGCATGTTTGTTTTTATGTGTATTAGTGAGTAAAAAATGATACAGAAAGGCAAAGTCATAATTGAGTTCTTTCAAAATGATGTATCTTAGCAATAGCGCGGATGGCTTCTTTTGTTGTTTAAATATTCTATTGATATTGACTTTGGTTGTGCTATACCAGGCTTCCTGTTCTTTGTAATATTGCTCTATCGAACATTCAACCAAAAACTGCGTCAAAACGAAAATGGGATAAATGCCAACTTAACAAAAGTTACCAATTTGGAATGACATTGACAACCCTCCTGCTAAAAGACTTAAATCTTGAAGTCCTATATGGTTGCAAGACTATTTAAGTACGGCTTTTCCTGAAGTTGAAGAGTGGAAAAAATTATGATCTGAAGTTGATGTTTTCAATAAATATCTCATTAATGATCCAACAATAGAAGTCCCGCGCTTTGATCGAAAAAGAAAATTTTGATCAAAAGTAAATCGCATAAGAACACGCCATTCAAAATGCGCAACTCTATGTTCTTCAAATGACGTGAGATTTCTAATCCAAATTGTGACTGTGGAAACAAACTAAAGACCGTTGCACATATTGTAGAAGATTGTCAATTAACGAAGTTTAAAGGAGGGTTTCCAAACATTCATAACTTAACGGATAAAGCAATATTATGGCTTACAAATCTGAAGGACATCTAAAATTCAGCAACATTTTGTATTCTTGTTTTGATTATCTGTTTTACCATTATTTTTTTTTGTTATTTCTTTAACCTACTATTTTTTTGGTCATTGTCGTGACCGGCGCTTAAACTGGTCCATTATATGTCGTCATGCAATGGCTGTGCTGTTATATTTTATGTTTTTATTTACCTTCTATAATGTTTACACATTTAATTAATATTATTACATGTGAATATTAGGGTAGGTAAGGGTTGGCATGTTTAGGTTTTAGTGATTTTTCTAAACCTTAAAGTAAATGCTTTGCCAAGATGAACTAATCCATTATTGCACATGGTTTTGTCACCACACTATACAAGTTCATACAGATCTTTTGGGGCACCATACATAACACTTACATCACAATACAATATTTGTATAATGTACCATACGAATAAATAAATAACCCATAGACAGTATGTCTATAGTGGAATTTTTGGTAGGGTTAAAATTGTTAGTATTGAAGGGTTTTTAAATAAACACCCTGTATATTATTTTATGTATATTATTATGGCATTATCTTCATATTTACTTGCTTACGTTTTCTCACAAATACATACGTCTTCAAAGTGCAGTAGGTATACTTACACCGAAGAAAGATATCATATTTTCAATACAGAAAATTACTGAAAAGTGTGACATTTGTACTTACATTAATACTACGAGGGTTATTTTTAAAGTAAGAGCCGTTTTTTAAAAAAATAAAACAATGCATTTTTTTGTCAAACAACTTTTATTTTTGGATTCTACATACGTTTACCTATTTTTCTACTTAATTACCTTTTTTATTAAGGCACTTTTCATACCTGATAACTAAGTTTTTGAAAACCTTTTTTGAAGAAATCTGCTGCCTGTTCTGCTAGCCAGGAGTTCACGGCCGCTTTCACATCTTCGTCGTCACTGAACCGCTTCCTGCCAAGATGGTGTTTGAGGTACCGGAAAAGATGGAAATCGCTGGGAGCGAGGTCAGGGCTGTATGGTGCGTGGTCAAAAACTTCCCAACCAAAGGATTCGATGAAGTCACGAGTTTTCCCAGCAGTGTGAAGTCTTGCATTATCGTGGAGGAGCAAAATTCCTTTTGACACAGTTGCCATAACCTTGCGCTTTGACAAAGTTTGTTTTGCTTTTACCTTGACGGGAGAGGTAGTGTGTTTCCATTCCATTAACTGTTGCTTTAATTTACGGGTGATATGGGATACCCATGTTTTATCTGCAGTAACGATTTGACTCTTCTCTCTCGTAACGAGTCAAAAAGTCTAATGAACTGGTCATCCTCTTCCCTTTGTGATCCGCTGTAAGGAGTCTGCGTACCCACCGGGAACACAATTTCTTGAAGTTGAGGTTTTCAGCCACAATTTTGTACAACACCGAACGAAAAACTTAGGTAAATTTTATTGAAAGGCTGGTTATCGGTCATCACGAATTTTTGTTTCAACTGCAGCCACCAAATCATCAGTGATCACAGATGGCCGGCCTGAGCGTTCTTTGTCATGGACGTTTTCACGGCCATCTTTAAAGTCTCTTATCCATTTCCGTACTTTACCTTCACTCATTGCATTAATGCCGTAAACTTCGGTTATCTGGCAATGGATGTCTGCTGTCGATAAGTTTCTCGCAGTCAAAAAACGTACGAGTATGACAGATCGTATCTCACAAGCCGCGGGCGATTCAATGATCTTAAACATTTTAAAGACGTACAGCGAAGCGTACACGTCGGCTACTAGCTGCAACTGGCTCAGGTTTTTTCACAAAGGATGCCGGTAAGTGACGCGGTAGCTCGTTGCGGCGTCCGCGCGAACTAGGAAACTATATACACAAACGGCCCTTACTTTATAAATAACCCTCGTACATTGTTAAATGCCTAAATATTTTTTATCAGATTCTAAAATAATAAAATTTTTATGTCATGTACAATTTTTTTAATTTTTTGCAATACTACTGCAAGTTCTGTATCTTACACGACATATTTTCTAAAAACTTATCAAATAAAAGTTATACAAAATACAATTTTTCAGCGAGTGAAAATTAAAGTGTATTTTTCAAGCTATCATTTTATATTAAAACATTTTGCAATGTTTTCACAATATTATCGCACGCCGATGTTTTTTTTTATTTTATTTTTTTGAGTTAGGCATGCAGTTGACCAACATCAATACACTAAATTATGCTAGTCCATTAACTAGTGATGCGATTTGGGTTCTATAAATAGACACCCTAAGTGCAAAACGAAAGAAACATTTTTTATTTGAATCATTTGTTTTGTTTATAAATTTAATTTTTGAAATACATTTTAATGTTTAATGCTCTTGATGCAATCGGTTTGAATAAAAATAAATGTTTTGATTGATTCCGAACTGATTATATTCACATCACGTCAATGATTTTACTGTAACGTGTTCGGAAAATGTAATTAAAGGAAATGAAAAAATAATTAATATTATAGTATAAAATTAAAACAACAAATACTTATTGACTTTAATTGAGAAACTCTTTGTTTATTACCAACTTGCATTTAAATAAAACGTTTTATTTATCCATAATGAATGATGCATTTTAAAACGTGTAGATTAGAATTGCATATTGCAGTGTAATTAATTTCACTACAATAAAAATGTTTTTGTATTTTTTTATGCAGTTCAAAATTAAAATTTATTAAATAATGAAAATTTTGAAATTTAAATTTTGAACCAATTAAAGTCTTACATTTTAGTTTCAGTTTTTCTATATATTCTTAATTTTTCTTTTGTAAAAGTTAATGTTTGTACTTATATTCCTAATTGATTTTTTGAAGTTTGATATTGATTCAGATTTTTACATCTATAGTTTTTCATTTACGGTTTTTGATTTTGTCTAACCTTAAATATTAGTTTCATCGAGATAAAATTTTTTACATTGTCTACATTATGGAAACCGAACCTGAGTAATATAGACGTTAAAAAAACTGATAATTTTTGCTGCTTTATTACTATGACGATTACAACCTTTTCCTAACTACCAGGAGTCTATGCCATTAAAAACATCTAAACCGAGATGATCGTCCGCACCTCTTACAACGGCCGTATTGTACTACTATGCACCACAACGTAACAAAGAACTTAATCACTCTAAAACTTTTTTCTATCAATCACTACAATTTTAGTTATAGTGTTACAGTTTACAAGGTGAATCACCACCAACGGGACGGAGATTTATAGCAAAACACTAAAAGTTTTACAAGTTTTGTCTTTTTTAATAGTTTGTGTTTGATAAACTTAATATTTTAAAATTATTTTGAAATGTACAGTATGTCCCATCAAAGTTATGTTTTTTTATGGAAAACCCTGTATTTTATTGAGTTTTTTTATTGCCCGTAAAAATAAAGTATACATTTATAAAAGTTCCTTATACTTAAATACAGAGCGTTCTGAGCTATGTCGACTTTTCTCAAAATATGGAGTATTAAACAAAATTCAATATCTTCTAATCCAACAAATCGTAACAAATCTACTCTTGCATCTAAATAGTTGGATATTAGATTAATGTATTCCATTTTTAAATATGAAACATTTTATTACAGGATGTGTAGAAATTACAGGTTAATTATTAGATCATTGAATATATAATATGAGCCTTATTTTAAATAGAATACCCTGTATTTTATTAATTCATAATGTTAACAAAAAGTTCTCTTTCTAATGGTATAAGGGTGTCATATGCCTAAGTGTTACAGTTTTTGCTCAATTTACAATTTTCTTTAAATTAATGCAAAAGATTTTAAAACAAAAATGCTTAATAAAGGCCCCTATTCATTAATATCTAAAAATCCTCTTCCCAACATAATTGCTGATACCCGTAGAGTCTTATTAGAATGTGAGAATGTTATACCAAAACAACTTAGGTTTAGACTAACGGTATCTAACCCAGTTCTTTCTAGAAGGTATTGTTTACCTAAGATACATAAACCCGGAGAAGCAATGCGTCCCATTGATTCAGGTAATTAATGCTCTTACTTATCTGATACCTAAATGGTGGTCAAATAAATTTAACAGTTTTGAATATCAACAATCAAATTTCAGTGTTCAAAATTCATACGATTTTATTGAAAAAATTAAAACATTGAGCTGACTGAGAACGAAGTTTTAGTTTCATTCGATGTCTGTTCATTGTTTCCAAGCGTTCCGATAGATATCACTTTCGATTATTTGAAAGATATGTTACACCAAAATCATTTAGACAATTCAGAAGTAGATAATTTTATTAAATTAGCAAGATTATGTATGAGTCAAACCTACTTTCAAATTAACAATAACATTTATCAACAAAATTGTGGTACAACAATGGGTAACAGCTTATCTCCGTTTATAGCTAGCCTGTTCATGGGTAAATTTGAAACTGATATAAAAAATAAATTAGATTATTTTCGTAGAATTTGGTGTAGATATGTAGATGACGTTTTTGCAGTCATCGACACTAAAGTTTACAGCCCTCAGCAATTTGTAGAAATTTTAAATTCAAAATTTGAGATGATCAAGTTTACCTATGAAACAGAAACAAACCTTAAGTTACCTTTCTTAGACACTTTAGTGACAAGAAATGGCAACAAACTAGATATAGATATTTATCGTAAACACACTAACACTATGAGGTTTTCTGTTGGTAACATTTATTAACCATCAAGCTACTAAAATGACAAAACTTTTACTGTGTTGCTATAAACCTCCGTCTCGTTTTGTTGTGATTTACCCTGTATAATTAACTAGATTAAATACCCGTTAATTTACGTGCAAATTTTAATGCATGAATTTATAATGCTAGACTGTTTTTTATATTTTTTTTTAATAGAATTCAATCGTGAAGAACAACTTAAGAATGTTGAGTAAACTTGTTTATTTACGAAATTCAGTGTATAAATAATGAAAACTCTCTGAATAATGTTAAACCTATGAAGGGTGAAGACGCCCCTGAATGGAAATTTCTGGTTTTTGGATTTTTTCCGTTGGTTTGAAGGCAAGACCCATCGGCATGCAGAATTTCAAGTCTACGACGTCTGGAAGTACGCGTTTAATTTTGGAGACAAACATTAAAAAAATAGACGTTTTATTATATAGGATGTTTATAATTCAATTGAATCAATAATTACTAAATTTGCGTATAATAGATCCAGTTTGCAATATAAAAATGTTTAATTTAATTTAATGTTAAATAGATATCTTATTTTTCTCAACTATTTTTTAAAAATTTTTATTCTAAAACAAACCGGTTTGATGTTAAGTTTTGTGTATAAGGAAACTAAGCCATAAAATGGTATTGTTTCAAAAATCTTTACTTATTTTACAAAAACTAATAAATTTGTGGAACAGTTTATATTTTTGATCCTGTTTCTTTTACAGTTAACCTTTACTCTTATCGTTTCTTAAATGTAAAAAATACATTACATAATGCTTACAATATCCATCACTTACCTAGTATAAGCAAACGTTCTTTTATACTTTCATAGAGGATTTCTAGCTTTCTTTTATTAAATTAAATTGTGTACGTTGACGTCCTATCCCTTGCAAATTAGTTTGTAAAGCAAAATTAAATTTGTTTGTGTAGAGGATCATCAAGTTGTAAGTTTGTAATTGTAAGACGGTGCAATTACAGTAGCGATTACAGAATTGACAGAATCGGGTCTAATTTGGTCCTCAACTTAAGCAACATTCAGCCCATTTTATTTAACCCGATCTTCCATTTTACGACCTTTTAAGCCGGATGTAGGCCTTTGTACATCCGTCATATACGTCAGTTCCATCAACAAATGCAAATTGTTTGAAACTTAGTTTAATGCTTATACTTTGTTTCAAAATCAGCAAGTTAACATTTTTATTAACAACTCTAAACATTTATAAGTACTATAACAACATACTTTTATCTAAATAATTCTAATTTTATGACAACTTATTTTATTTATTTATTTAATTTAGTAGGTACATAACAATTTTATACCGGATACTCTATTGTAAATAGTTAAACAAAACCATCCAACAATGGTTCTTACTTTCCAACAACTTTTTTCTAGTCACTTTTTTAATGTAATTATTGTTTTTAAAGATATTTAAAAAAAATTGAGATTATTGCAATCAGTTATTAGGGTGTAATTAAGTATTAAAAACATATTTTTTACACGATCAAACGTAAAATTGACTTTTTTAACCCCATTTTTGATCGTAAAGTAGAACATTTTTCCCGCGGCCGTAAAAGTGTTACTTTTGCGCCCGTGGGCTTTCGGTTTTTAAATCGTTAAAATTGATGTAATGTATTGCTGTATGCAACCAACTCGCCATTATTGGTGTCTATTGTATTGACTATTCTGTAATCAACTTTAACAATTGTAATGATTGATACGCTTGTTAAAAGATCTGCATTCTGTAAACTGTTATAAGCAATTCACACTTCACAGTGATTCTATTTCACTGAATGAATGCAGCCATTCCTTCTTAAAACTTTACTAGAGTAATCTCCTTAACCTAACCTTAATTTTTGCGTATTGGTTAATTTTCTTCTACTTTTACCTTCCTTTATTTTCTATTTGCTTATTTTAGTCTTGTTATCGGTTGTTCTCTACGATTTTGCATTCCGTTTTATTATTATCGGAAAATCTTCCATGTTTTTGTTAAATAATAATTCGATGCTTGCAGTTTTACAATATGACAGTCAGTGAGTGACAAATAAAAAATTAAGTAAGGCACCTATGGTGGTAATAATAATGTAGATTAACGAAATTTGTAAATGTTTTTACTTTATCTTTTTGTACACGAAAATAATGGAACGTGTAAAAAATTATGAATGCAGCTTGGCTGTAAAGCTGTTTTAGGCCCTCATCCTAATTGTGCCCTTGCTTACTCTCGGGCACAACGTACATTCCTCTAGGCCTAAAACAGCTACTTTACGCCCTTGCTACATAAATAACTATTGTTTGTATAAAATTAGTAACTACGTTAATGAAATCACCGGTATTGTAGAAACCCATTTTATTTGTTATCTAAATTCTTTTTGAGAAATGTATTTTTGCAATACATTAAGTAATGCTAGAAATACATCATCTCTACCGGAATGTATAAGGCTCAGATAATTCTATATTTGCATATGAACTTCTCAAAGTTGCCTATAGGTGGCGATATGTGTTACATTATTAAAATATTTCAGTTTCCTGTTATTTTCACACCTAACACTCAATTTAAAGTTAATGTTTAATTCAAACAAACTGAATAGAATATCCGAGTAATATTTATACAAATGAAATATTAAAAACTTAAAAAAATTATTTCTAATTATTGGTTTGTTTCGTCGTGTAATAATATTATTTCCGGTATTACAACGCACAGCCATCTTTGATGAACTATAATCGATTCTGAATCGATATTCATCACGACACTATAATCGCGATATTCAATCAATGACGAAACCGAAATACCCACGCATACGCCATCTATCGGTGACTGCAGTCTAACTGGGCTTTAACGTACAACCCTCCTCTAAAGCGCAATACCACAGCCCCTACAAATCCAACCTTGGTCGACAGGGGTCAGCAGCTAGGATGTCGATTTCGGCTTGGTTGTCGACCTAGTAACGGTTCTCTGATAATGATAACTTAGCTATTGAAACACGTGTTCGGATAAAGTTGTTTGGTGCAGTTTTTTGATGTTTTTCCGTTCGTTAATTTGCTTTATTTAAGTTGCATTACTTACACTGATTTATTGATTTATGTTTCTATTGTTTTCAATTTAAATACTGAAAGTATCTTGTTTATATCATACAAACAAATTTATTTATTTATTTATTCGTATGGTACATTTTCATTATTGTATTATCATGTGAGTGTTATGTATGATGCCCCAAAGGATCAGTATAAACCTGTACAGTACTGTGACGATAAATAATAATAACAAGTAATAAATAAGTTTGTTAAATTTTAAACAAGAATATACAATATGTCCCCCTCAGTTGGAATCATATGAAAAAATTTTTGATTATTAATTTTAGGAAAAAAAGTTATTCTTCATAAAAAGTTCTGCATGTTCTAAAATCTAAAATACAGTCATCAAATAACAAATTTTTTCAGTCGTATACGAGATTTGTCAAAAAATATGAATTTTACTCAAGGGTAAAGTACCTTTAAATTTAACAATATCGGAAAATGTTATTAAAAAAGTTGATGAGAAATAAAAACTACGTTTAAATATGCAATTACATCCATTTACATTACAAATTAAGGTTATTTTATTTTTAATAATATTTCTATTTTGAATCAACATTTATCTCTTGTGATTACGAAACACATGATAACCTTGTAGTTTCTCGATGTTTTCTAATAATTTTGCAATTTAAACGTGTAATAAATATTCATTTATTTTGCAAATAATCAAATACATTCAAATACTATAACATCATATTAATAATAGAAACTAACAAAATTAATTTTCACTCATTCCACTAATGCTTCGATATATCCACCCTCTCGTTCAATACACCTAATCGTTCTATCGGCAAATTCACGTAATACATTCCTTATCATTTGTGCAGAAATTTCTTGACATGTTTCTAAAATTATTCTCTCTAAGTGGTCAACATCTTGAAACGGCCTTTTCGGGTAAACTTTGGTAACCCCATAAAAAGTAATCAAGAGGGGTTAAGCCAAGAAATCTAGCAGGCCAAAAGAGATCAGAATATCTGTGAATAACTTTTCCATGGAATAAATTTTCAAGATAGTGTCTAACATTATTTTAATGTACTGTGGCATGCAGCACCGTCTTGTTGGTACTAAATACATTGACATTCTTGTAAGGATAGTTCGTCCATGAATTCATCTATACGAGTTTGTAAAAACTGTAAATAACGTTCGGCATTCATAGGTTCGCGAAAAAAGAAAGGTCCTATTAATCTATTCTTATAAATGCCACACCACACGTTCGTCTTAAACGAATATTGGTCATGAGACTTTATTATATAATTTGAATTTTCCTCAGACCACTAGCGACAATGTTGCGACGAGACAGTTCCATTTGAGGAAAATGTCGCCTCATCGGAAAAAATTATATGCCTCGCAAAGAATGGGTTTTCCTCTAACTCTCCTTGGATGAGAGAGCAAAATTTAACTCGCCTATCATCCTTTTTTTTTTAATGTGTGTACGATTTTCGGTTTGAATGGTTTGTATTTATTAAATTTTAAAATTCTTGCCACTGTATTTTTACTTAAAATTTGTTGCATCAACGAGTTTCTTTTGCGCAATGACAATTTTGGATTTTCTACAACAGACAGCATTACATCAAACTGGATATTCTCATCAGCAACCAGTTTTGAACGTTTTCCATTGAAATTATTTTTAATACTTCCAGTTCTCCTAAGTTTACTTACTATTTTTGCAACAGTTGAATAACTAATATTTTTATTGGGATGCCTATTATTGAAAATATATGCTTCTCTATGCGTTTTATAGTTATCTCCCACAATCAAAACAATTTTTATTTTCTCTTCATCAGTTAATAACGCTACAATTTTTATGTGTCTTATAAATTCTAACGCAGTTTGACAGTCATTGTCAACATTTGTTTCTATCAACAAATCATTTGTAGGTCAGTGCATCTTAGATTACATGTAACTACAGTTAAAGGATCAGGCACCATTTAAATGGGAAAGTGGCTTTAAGGTAATTTTTTAGAATTTTTTATACAGAACTAATCGTTCTGATCAAAAGCAATCCGATGAGCTGTTTAGCTGCTACAGGGTGTTAAAGTTGTCATAATTTAAAAGATAGATAAAAACTGCAGTTAATGGTCTAGAAAAAAGAAAATTGGGTATTTGGGTTTTTTTCTATGGGGCAATAATACTGCATTAATACCGGATGTGTGGATCAGTGCATTACCGATATACAGTGTGGTGCTGAAAATAAGAAGCAGATCAATTGTCAGATTTTTTTTTATTTTAGTATGTTTTAGTTTGTTAATAACTGTTTAAGTATTTGATAACAATAATTTTTAAATCACATTATTTAATGAATACAGGGTGTATCCAATTTTAATAGGAAAATCATTTTAGTTCAATTCTCCTGGTTTTTTGGTATGTTGTGCAGCTTGATAATTTGACTAAAATATTATAATATACTTTTACAATGCTGTGTGTCATTTTATTTCTACAGGGTGTTGAAAATGTTTAATAAATAAATAATTTTATCAATGTAAATGGATGTAATTGCATATTTGAACGTAGTTTTTAATTCTGCTCAACTGTTTTTAATAACATTTTCCAATATTGTTAAATTTAAAGGTACTTTACTCTTGAATAAAATTCATATTTTTTGACAAACCTTATATACGACTGAAAAAAATTAGTATTTGATGATTGTATTTTAGATTTTAGAACTTACAGAACATTTAATGAAGAATAACTTTTTTTTCTAAAATTAATAATAAAAAAGTTTTTCATATGATTCCAACTTAGGGGGACATATTGTATATGTGACTGTTTTGAATATTACAATGAAATTGCAATTGTACTATAATTTTACATTAAATGTTAAAAATTATTCCCGTTAACTAATAAGCACATTTGACATCTTTTAACTATCTCTCTATGCACTATTTCCAAACTGCCAGGTCGAAGTCTTCTTATGATCAACCTAATCCTGTCTTTTAATTCTTTGAAGTTATTGGGTTTTTTTCTAATACACCTTGTCTTTAACGGTTCCACATAAGAAAGAATCGAGAAGTGTCATATCTGGTGTTTTTGCCGGCCAACTTATAGAACCTGAATTTGTCACCTCGATTTGGGTGAAAAATTGTTTTTTTTAAGTGCGAGTGATCTTGGTTTGTAAGTGCTAATTTGAATTGGAATGTACTAAAGTTTCAAATTATTTTTTTTACGTTACGATGCACGTGTGTTTTCATGGTCATGTTTACTAAAATAATTGTTTTTGTCATTTGATGTTTTTTTTTAAATCAGTTGGTGTAGAGGATCGCGATATTTTCACTTTCACACAATTAGGGATTTTACAAAATGCTTATTTCAATAGTTTCATACAGGATTTCATCAAATTTAATCAACACATGTCGCAGTTTGTTTTTCAATCGCAAAGGTTTCTTTGTTTGTTACCTGAAAAACAGCTCGGTGGCTGCCGCCTTTATTAATTAAATTGGATATTTGTTTTGACTAAATGAACAACACACAGATTGTACCCACGATCGAAATTCTGAATAGTCAGTTTTGTTTATTTTCGTTGAGAAAATATTAGTGCGATAATTTTTTGTAATGTTCTTTACGTAGGAAAAAATAAGAGGAAGAGGATAGTTTGTAAACAGACTTACGAAAGGTAACATGTAAAAATTAAGACATGTACCAAATTTTGCGGATTTATGTTCATTTTAAAATTAAAACAACCGCCCAAGTATAACAAAACTGTACGTTTTCCGGGTACATATCGAGAGTGATTAGTACCACAAAAATAAGAAACTTTCTATTTGCGACCCTTTAAAGAGTATAGATATACTAATTAAAATAATTAATCAAAATAAACGCGCAGCGTACTATTTAGCTAACGTCTCTAAACTGCGAAATTATTACGGAAAAATGCAATATCAAAAATATGCATTACATACGAGATCTTTGGAATAATACAAACTGTTCCTAGTGGATTAAGTAAGCTTGTGTAACGACGACATAATCCCCTGGATGGGATTATTTCTCATTTCATCGACTTAAGAAACCAACTATAAGTACTTTATTTATTTACCTTAGAAGACTCTCCGGGGTTAGTGTCTTTGTGTTTAGGTACTCATATTCGAGTTAAGTTAGACAGCGTCTGATGGTATCCCTTTAGTAAAATATGTACTGTGGTTTAAAATGATTGAACTGAGACGAGCATGTTATTCACCAATATGATGATAAATTAGTTATTTGTTTATTTGACAAGGCCGCAGTCTGGTTTCGTTTAAGATGAATTTGTAATAATTTCAAGTAAACGCGGTGATAAACTTCGTTTACTTCTCCCGGTACCGGGGTGATTCATCTGTTTATTTTTTGGAAAAACGGATACGTTTTAATGTTAAGATACCGACTGTGGTGTAATCTGTGTATAATTTCTTGTTTTGAATTTCAATAGAAAACCGGATGTAATTATTGATTTTTGTATTGCTTGGGAACGTGTCCTTTAAGTGTTTACGTTTTTCCTTATTCTTTAGTGAGCATTTGATATAAATATTTAAAGATTAGGGTGGCGCCTGACAATCCCGATTGTGACTCGTATTAAAGATTTTTAATTTTTATTAAAGGTAAGTGAGAGACATTTTGTAAACCTACACTTTTCGCCGTTTCAGCTAACTGGCGTTCGTTATACTGCGTAGATGTTTTTAAAATTTCGTGACGTAACAAATTACACGTTCTGAGATGTACTCAGTAACAACTCGTGAATTATGAGCAGAAGCCCTATCATGTTGGAAATGAGTAAAATTTGCAACAAATTTAATGGCAGTTATGTAACATATCCTCCAGGTCACTTTGATAGAATTGTAAATAACGCATTGCGTTTAAATTGAAATCGTAAAAGAATGAACCAATTATTGTGTTACCGAGAATTCCACACCATACATTTACTGAAAAAATGTGCAGATCGCGTAGTAACATGGGGGTTGTTTTTAGACCAATAGATATGATTATGTCTATTAAATACGCCATTATTGGTAAATTTTGCTTTGTCAGTAAATAAAATCTAACGTGAAAAACTTGGATTGTTTTTTGTTTTTCTTAAAAACCATCTAGCATAATTCAGTCTTTTGTTTGAGTTGGCAGGATACAAGGTACTGCCAATATAAGATTTATACGGCTTGAACTAATTTTGTTTTAAAAAATTAAACAAGCTTTTTCTGCAAAAATAGCACATTCATTACTAATTTCACAGGTAGATTGTTGGTTTGTAATTAAATATGCTAAAACTTGTTCTCTGTCTTGTTTTTTAAACTTCCGCTTTTATCATTTGGTTTCATAAAAGACCCATATTGCTTTAACTTGTTTTCCAATTTAGAAAAAAGTCTTTTATCCGGTTGTCTTCGTTCCATATATCTTTGCCGGCTTTATTACAATTTCTGTTACTAGCATAGTAACAAAAAGCATGTCATTTCTTTCTCCATTTGTATACATTGTTTACTTTACTAAATTTATCTTCTTAAAATAATGCTACTTAATTAAAATAAATTGTTTGATTGACAGCCGTGGTTTTTGTTTAAAGCTTTTGTTTCCTCGGCATTACTTTGCTGCTTAATTGTATCAATAAACTACTTTTAGCATTTACAAAAAATATGTAAGAGTAATGTATATCGAACTTTATATCAATAAAATCGAGATTGCCATTTAAAAAAATGCAAGTTTGTGTTGTATCTCGAAAATCAAGCGGGCTATGGGATTTTGCGAATTCTACACAAAAATATGTACAAGATGTTGCTTTTACTTCTAGTCTAAAGTACAAGAACTGTACATCATTAAAGACACAACCGTATAAGTTGAGAACATACTGCAGTGATTGTATGATGTCATAATTGTAATGTATAGATGTAAATAAAGATATAATGTCTAGTAGTAAAATAGAAAAATATATATAGTATGTAAAGAAGATATATCGATTTTTGTGCGTATGTGAAAGTGCAATGAAAGTGGAGAAAGGGACGCTCTCGGGAGTAGAAAATAATAGACGTGCAATTTTAAGTCCGTGTAATTAACAATTAATATAAAATGTTCTTTGCTAATTATTGAAATCAGTGTTGTGGTTGTAGTTAATGCACCTGTTATTAAAAAAGGGTTAATAAAAATCAAATAAAGACCGCGAAGTGTTGTAAGGCTGCAAAGTAGTTTATATAAAAACCAGATAAAGCCGCGAAGTGTTGTAAGTCTGCAAAGTAGTGTAAACAATTGAAAACAGAATGGAACATTAAAGAAAAGTTAAGAAAGCAGTCCAGATTCGAGAAGTCATGTTCCAAGATACGCAGAAGGTCGCGCGTACACGTACACGTCGAATAGTTGCAGGTTAGTTTAAGTTAGCGTATTAAAATTTAAATAATATTGTATCGAAGTATAAATATCGCAAAGTCGTGCACGCAACGCTATTTAGAATTATATTAGTATTTGTAAGAATTATATGTTAAATCTTAAACCACGTTATTGTTATTAATAATCTAAGCCTATAGAGATGTTACCAATCAAAGAAAGTTTCATGCTCCCATTCAATATAAAATTATATTTTTCTACATAAAATGCATAATATTTTGCTTGTAATTCTGCCCAACTTTTCTGATTTAATCAATTGTCTATCTTTTATATTAAGAACGTTACTCATGTTATGAGATAGATAATGGGCACCCTGTATAGGGCATTCTTATTTTTTTGGAAAAAAAGCTCATTAAATCATAACTTACCGCTGTAACTGCTGACTGTCGTATTTCAAAATACAATCTGTTCCAAAGTAAGTTGTAGACGTCTAAATTTAATCTAAGTGCGTAAGTGAAAATGTTTTTTTTTGTAAATAAAATGAGCTTGTTTTGTATAAAAATTAGCGTAACATAATCCTTTTAAAACTCTTTCGGAAATAAACCATTCCATAGGTGATTAACCAAACCATTATTCATATTTTAAAAAAAAACGTGCCTTTAAGCAATTTCCTCGTATAATCCAGAAACCCAATTGCCTTTGCAAGCATTTGTAGGATGACACCTTATTATCCTGATGAGGAATTGCTTCAAAAGACAATTTCATTTACTGGGAATAGATAAATTGTATTTAACAGTTGACTTACCGCTTCATTATAATTATTTTGATAACGAATAAGGTTGCAAAAATATCCATTCAGCAATTTATTGCTCGACTAATTATGATTAAGCGCAAAATCTAGAAATTTTATGATTTTAATATAGAATCGTAGTGCGTTCTTATTTTATTTATTGGAACAATTCTACTGTAAAATACAATATAAAGGGCAAAATATTGGAACATTTCTTTAATATTAAGGAATATCGGACGAACGAATATAACAGATTAAATTAATATTTGACTTTGTGTTCAAGTCGCTTCTCATTTAACGCGTTTCCGAATAAACACAAATATTTTGCATTTTAACTCCTCTTATTTAAAAATAATATAAAGAAAACTTGAACATAAATTGACTATTTATAATATTTTATCTCGCACGCAACATATTTTCAATTTCGGTGTTGATAGAATACGGGGGTTGATAGAGAACATGTAAAAGAGATGGAATATATATCTCCGTCACATATAGGGCACATCGAGGGAAAGGAAGCGAAGCACATCAGGAAATGTATTTCACGCAGTTCAGTAACGACCAGATTAGGTTCTGAAACTCTTTAAGACGAAATTGGTTCAATTTCAAATCAAAATCTCTAGTTAAATTTAAATCGTACCTTGAAAATTTTAACGTTTGCTAAGTAAATACACCTTCGTAAACAGTTAATGAAAAAAAGAGTTTTTTTAATTATCATTTTTTAAGTAGTAACCGCAACGACTAGTTAAGCACTTTGAAGTCTTTATAAGGTGTTACCGTTAAGTACTTTCAAGCTTTTACAAAAGTTTAACATCGAAAAGCTGCTTACTTATTACTTCAGCTTTAAAATATAAACTGTTTGCTCCATAAAATTCAAATTATATACATTAAATAACATTGTTAAATTAATTCTAGCTGAGTTTTTATTCATTAAGCGATTTTTGTGCACAATGCAGAAACAACCATTTTCAAACAGATACCGTTTTATATTTCGCGTGCGAAACTTGAATACAAAATAATTTTTACATTCTAAACTAAATATAATTATCCACTCATGCAATTACGTAAACGTTAAAAGTTAAACATTTTTTGCTCCTAATTTGAGAACGTAAATCGTTTCACAAAGAACGCAGCAGAAAAAAGATTAAAACATATTTCAGTAATAAGAAAACGGCAAATGCAAGAAGGAAAAATTTAACTAAATCAATTTTTGATTAAATTTTCTTATAAAATTTTTTCGCTTTTACTTTTAAACGATTTCGTTTAAAGGTAATGCAGTATTCAAATTTCACTTTTCGTGAAGTTTTTTGAATGTGTTTAAGCTCATTAACACTTTGTGATTTTATTTTGGAATAAATTAAAAAGCTTATTTTATATAAACAGGAATATGCAATAAATTATATAAATTCCATTTCTTTTCGTTTGAGAATTTTACAGATTTGTAGATATCAAATATTTAAATAGAATATTCGTCTTTCAATATTTCCATAACCGTTTTTTTTATTTTTCTACGTTTTAATGGTACTTAAATTTAAGGTTTTTTATAATATGCATCTCAACAAGTTTAATGTAGATTTAAGTACAAAATACAATATTAATGCTTCCATTATAAAACTATAAGAAGTGTTAATACCTTTTTTATTTTTATATAGAGACTTCTTTTAGATGTACCTATGAATATTTTAATTATTCTGAAAGTTTCTGCATACAAAATTACAAAAACAAACTCCTAATGCCGTGCTCGTATAAGCGACTCAACGTGATTGTTTTGAAGAGGATTTTGCGCGCTATAGTTTTAGTCATCTTAACCAAACTCAAAAAATTAATATAATATCGAAACTTTTCAGAAACAAATAAATTCGCTTAGATTGTCGGAAATCCGCGTGTCTCTAAAAGCACTCATTTTGTTTAGCTTTTGAAATTCAACATTTATAGTGCTATCCCTTAAATTAATTGGACTGACATTTTTAGAGTTATGGCTTTACGACGGGGGAAATTTTTTAAATTTATCGTTCCCATCCCATTCCTCGTCTCAAAAATGCAAAATGCCACGCTAGCCCATTTAGATTGTGCGGTTTTTTGCGGGCACCGATTTTGACCTCAAGACAAATTTTTTAAGATTGCTTTTTGGGGTGATTTTCCGCGCTTAGAACCGTCTAAATGCAATGCTTTTGGGCTCAAATTGTGCGCGTTTTTTACGAGGAATAATTTTAGTCCTTTCAGAAACTCAAGAAATCAATACTTTTTGAGATATGAACAAAAAACCGCGGAGAAGTTCATATAGCGACTCTTTTGAATCAATTTCGCGTGCAATCGATATTTTTTAAAATATCTGAGAAAAAGTGTTCCAAGTTAGAAAAAAACGAGTTGGATTTAAATGCGCATTTGAGCTGCTCACAAATGAAATAAGAAACAAAAATTTTTAAATTACGCATCCAATTCTGATGTTAAATACGAGGAAATGGTTCAAAAAATGTTAGAGAACTTTGACCGAGGAAAAAGCAGAGGAAATATTTAAGGGGTGGTTCCAAACTACTTAGACTGAACATGTAGGCGTGAGATAAGCTTTCCGTGGACACCACGTTGAATTAATTCGGAAATTATGACCAAAAATGTCGGACTCTAAATACTCGCCGCACAAACTTTATCGTGGCGCTTTTTTTTGCAAAAAATGCGGGAAAACACGACTTTTTTGAAATTCTCATGCAAAACGATAATTTTATCTAAGTGATTGTTTTTATCGTAATAATAATTCTACAAATCAAATTGCAATAATAAAATTATCGTTTTCGAGACATTTACTAGATATAAGAGTAAAGTTTAGAATACTTTCTCACCCAATTATTATAATAGAAATTATAAGATAGTCTAGTAATATTAGGTTTTGACTAAAAAATCGGTCGTAGCAGCATAAGTTAGATTGCTCTTGAATCATTGACAAAATGTCAATTCGGAAAACATCTGAATGGGATGGTAGAATATACAGTGCATTTGTTGATATCAACACAAACATTACAATCGATAATATATCTTTAACTAAGGACGCGTTAGTATAGTATGTGTCAAGGATAACTGAAAACTACCTGTCGGATATATTTTATTAGCCGGAATGAGAGCAGACCAAAGAAGTTCTTAATTCTGCAAATTTTGGAAAAGACATGTTACCTTTGATAAATAGTAGATTATTTTACTAGGAGTTAAACAATATAATTGTTGAGCTTAAAAGTTTGCTGGCGAGGCGTTAGCCGAGACAGCAAATTTAATAAAACAATTACATTTTTAACTCCAAGTGAAATATATTATTTTTCTTCAAGCGTTTATTGCTAGTTTTCATGTGTTATTTTCTAAATTTTCGAGATTCTCGGAGTGTTATAGTGACGTTTTATTCTCGACGAATGAAGTTGGTACTTTACTGTTACATTCATAATATGACATAACCGAGGTACCAACCTCTAAATAGTTGTGAAAACAAAATAACTGTTTTGCTTTTAATGTCTAGACAGTAAAAATATGACGTTTTATTGTCGCTTGAAGAAAAAATTCATTTTTTTACAAGTAAATGACTTTGATCTTAAGGAAGTACTTGTTTTTAAGTGAGTTGTACTGTATTTTAAGTAGATTTTGTTTGTGTTGATGAAGCACGTATGTTTTTCATGTTCAATTTTGGTATAATAGTTGTTTTCTTTTGTCATTTGATATTATTTTTTAAATCAAACGTGGTGTGGTGAAACGTTTATTTTTTTCTCATAATTAAGTTTCAAAAATGTTTATCTCGACAGTTTTTATCAAAGAAACACATCCTATATGTCGCCGTTTTGGTTTTGCTGAATTAATAAAGTTTTTGTTTTTTCCAAGAAAACAGATTGAATGTCGTCGTTGTTATAAAGTAAATTGGATATTTGTTATGACTAAAAATGAACAGTACACTAATTACAAACCACGGTTAAAATTCTGAATTTGTGAGAACTAAGAACGTATTTTTTGTAAGGTTCTTTGTGTATGTAAAAACGTTTAAAAAGGGGAATGCACTTCCCCAGTAATTATTTTAATATTTTAAGTCAGTTGATATGCAGACTCAAAATTAGTAGGTATTATGTAACAAAAACAAGTACAAAACTATAGCAGATTAGTGTTGTTAAATTTATACAACCGATCAATAATGAATAGTGCGCGTTTTAGTAGTATCAACTATTGGGAAGTGAATTGTATGCAGTATTCAAGTCACATCGACAATATAAATAAAGAACAAATCCGTTCGCGAAATTAAAAGAATTATTGTTCGATTAAAGTAAAACTCAAAAAAAGTTTGCGGACGTCTCGACATTTTTGCACCTGCAAATGCATATCATGTAAATTATTTAACAAGTAACTGGGAGTAATAAAATGTTCCTCTCTATAGAAACTTAGTGTAAGAACGACGTAAATCTTGGGAGTTTTAATGTATACCTCAAAACGGATTATTAAACTCATCAGAAGAAAACCAACTGTAAATACACCGAAAACTATCGTGTTTTGAGTGCTTTCGTCTTGTGTGCAGTTACGAATAACCATATTAAGTTAGAAAAAGTTTTTCCGTATTTTGTTGTTCTTGTTTGGTAATGTTATATTGTTCAAAATAAACGAACTGAGATGGGGGTTTGTGAATTTCCAGTTTGATGCTAAACCAGTTATTTTGTGTTAAACAAAGACCCCAGTTTTATTTATGTCGTTCTTAACCCGGCGTTAGTCGCTACATCAATTGTAACGCGCTTAGTCGCGCGTGAGGGATTCCCTCACATTCATATATTCTGCCAAATTGTAATTATTTAAGTAGAAATTTGTAAAATGTTAACTATCGTGTATTACACATGATATATAATGTCGACACACATAAAGAAGTAGGTTCAAAATCATGAAAGATATTTCAAAATTTTGCAAATTCATTTATATTTATTAACGCAAACTTTTTTTAATAGAAATGTTTTTAGTACCTAAGCTTATTTATTATTATTTAATTATGTTATAAATTACAAATTTATTAGTTTTCAGTATGAATTAAACATGTAGGACAGCTAGTTGTCGTATGTTCTATGCATATATGTTGTTGACAGGAATTGCAGATTTTTTAGTTTTCCTGTTTTTTCTTCGAGGCACAGATAACAAAGTCCAGTTTGTGCTGACTCTCGTGCTTGAGATGTAGTCAATTCAATGCCTGCTATTCTAGCTATTGAGGTCCGGAGTATCAATGGTAGATTTGTAATTTTAGAGCGATTAATAAGGTGAGGCTTTATTAGAGAAAGTGATAAATCTTTCAGAAAAATTCGTCGTTTATCGATAAAGTCTTCTTGCCCAGCATTGTTTGCTTTGTAAATAATGTAACTGTTTACACCCCAATATTTATCATTGAAAAAATATACAGTAAGAGGCCACCTACAGCTTACTCTTGCCACAGAATATGACGCTTTCATTTCATCCACAACATCAACAGCTCCTTTCGTAACGTTGTAGAATGTTATAATCTCCGGTTTAGCTTGATCTCCGGTATCAATATCTACTGCATCATCGTCATGCATTGTAGATATAAGCAGTACATTTTTTCCTTTCCTTGGAACGTAGGATACTAGCATTATTTCTTCGAGAGCGTAAACATACTACTCTAGCACATCTTTCTTTGATATTGATCAATTCTGTAGGGAGTTCACGCTTATTCTTGCGAATAGTTCCAACAATAGTTGTTCGATAATTTCTTAGAAGGTCTTTTGCTAATGGCACAGACGTAAAGTAATTGTCCATAGTTACATTACGTCCAGTATTCAATATAGGTGAAACCACCCTCTTTGTAATACTTGCCGCCCTGTTGTCTAGCTGATAGGGTCCAGGTGGCTGTTTACCAGCATAAATTTCCAGATTTGAAGAGTAAAAAGTTTTGGCATCAACGAGTGCAAAAATTTTTATGCCATATTTCGACGGTTTATTCGGGATATACTGGCGGAACTTGCAACGGCCTCTAAATGAATCTAACATCTCATCTACTGTTGTGTCTTCTCCTACTTCATAGTTTTGCAGACACCGCTGCACAAAATCGTCAAACTGTTTCCTTATGGGTGCTAAGTTATCAATAGCTTTTCTTTGCTCCCTGTCAAGAATATTATCAAACCTCAATGCGTTCAATAACAAATAGAATCGACGCATAGAAAGTGTAGCACGAAAACACTCGGGTGCTGTTCCATCATCAGTCCAAAGCTCTGCAAGATTTACATGATTAGATTTTTTTACCCCAGACATATAAAGAAGTCCTATGGGTGCTCTTATTTCGTCTACTGTTGTGTCGATGCAGTCCCTTTGGCGAGAATATCGTTCTCTTATTCGGGCTAAATAAATGTTAGTGTATCTTACAATTTCTTCAAGCGATTCTATAGGGAAAAATAGTTCCCAACATTCAATAGAAGATTTGGCTTTTCGGGCAATGGGTTTGACACCCGGTGAAATGGTAACAATATTACGCTTCTTTGTACGTCCGACTGGTAGCTGAATATGCTTCAACCATTCGGTTACTTTGTCTTTTCCAATATACTTTGGGACACCTTGGACACTAACGTATTCATTAGGACGAATGTCCGGTAAATCGGAATCTCCAGATTGTTCAGAATCCGTCCTATGAGAACTATATTCACTTTGACATTCACTTTCGATATCATCTAAGCGTTCGCTTTCATTTAGGAGTTCAGGTGTAACTGCTGCCGAATCTATAATAACAATAGGTAATAATAAAAACGATTTAATTTCATTGTGGAACTAAACTACACATGGTTTTTATCTAAGTACTTGAAACAAAAAATAAACAGATATTATAAATTGATAACAAAACTTACCTCTGTGTTTTTCCTGCTCTTTTTTCAGAAGGGCAAGCTCTACTAGTCTTTTCCACGAGAATTCATGTTGAATAGAGTAAATCTAAATTTTGTTCACTTTATGTACTATCAATAGTTTGTAATAAACACTAAACGATATTTTAAAAATATGTAAAAACTTTTAGAAATTAAAACTATGGTAATATTCCACAATGTACACATAAACGTAACAACTATGCGACGTGTGCAGTAAGCGACGAGTTAAAACAAGTTGTTGCACGATTAGTTGCTAATCTCCGCCTTACCTGTAAGTCCCGCTTGAATGGGCCCTTATGGCGTTAGGGTGGGGTGTATCATAAAATTTAAACAATAATATTGTAACAGAAAGATTGTTTGAAGATATGATGAATTATTTACGGTTTATTTTGTGAAAAATAAAAGTTACGCGGAATATTTCAATAATGTGAGCGAAACCCTCATATAGCGACTAACGCCGGGTTAAGTAAATTTCCGTATAATTTTCTTTCGGTAGTAAAAAGCGAGTGGTACCGCTATTATACTTTTTTATAATTTTGCGTTTGGTTTTAAGTAAAGCAAAGTATAAGTATAAGTATAAAAACGCAACTGTAATGTAATCAATGTTTTGTATGATACCTTTGCAATTAAATGGAAAATCGTACGTAATTCATGTTTCTCTTTTGTATGAAGCGCTTCCTTTCAAGTGTTTACAGTTTTCTTAGAATTTTAGTTAGAATTTGATGTACATTTAAAAGATCTGGGACCTAACAAAATCCCAAAATTCACTTGTGTTAAGGACCTTTAGTCATCTATAAAGGTAAGTGAGGAACATTTAAAATCTGCAGAAAAATTTTAAAATAATACAACATTTTTATTAACAAACAAATGTTCTCAGACCGTATACTTCAAAAAACAAAAAATTAAATTAAACTTGTAAGTTAAACATTTAATGAAAGTATTTCAACCTCCTTGGAATTTTTGTAAAGACACGTTGAGACTTTCTGAGTTTGAGATAAGCTGATGTAGGCGCAACTATTTACTTTTCACGGATTTTTGATAAACTGTTTTAATAAATTCTCGAAATTCCCGTTACAAAAAAAAAACAGTATACACCTTGTCATCTACTAGTGGAATGCATCAAGTGTGCAAAAATTTTTTGGGCATTTAAACGTTTCAGGAAAAAAAATCGATATTGTACTGAGGAAAACTTTGGATACTGGAATTGTAGCAGATGATAAAACAGGCAGAAATCCTGGACCAAATAAAATTTTAGAAAATCGTAATAACATTGAAATTAAATTTTAGTAGTTGAAACACACTCCTGTAGGAGTTCTTCAAAAAGGAGGTACCTCTCTATTGGCTTATACAAAAATCGTTTGTATAAAAATTATTGCGAAGAGCAGCAGGTACCACTTAACATTTCTTTATTTTTACCAACAAATTTAATTATGGTTTCCACAAACTTAAAAAAATTAATTTGATTATTGTGCTCAGTTTAAAAACAAACCGAAAGGTGAAAAATTGGAGTGTAAAAAGAGTATTGATTTATACATTTTACAAAAACAAGAAGCCCGAGAACACAAAAAAAAGATAAAGAACGAGCTCGTAATAATCTAACCTTTAGGTCGTATACCATAGAATTGGAAAAAATCCTCCTCACACCTTAACTGCAAATTGGACAATTTTATTACAAAAAGAAATTAAGAACATATAATTTTACAGCATATACTCTTGCTGACAACAGTGTAGTAAATTACATGTGGCATGGCATTGATGGATCTAAAGAAACCTCAGAAGTAGCTGCATGCTTGTGGTAGTTACTTTTGACTTACCTCTCGAAGTGTCTAAAGTGACATTTTATTTAGACATTTTATTTTAAATCAGCTTTAAAAGTATTGTGGTACCGACCTCAGCCCTTTTCAATTCCTCAAACATATACGTTTCTATTTTAGACTCTTCTCCAAAGCAAAGCTTGGGGGACATTGTAAAGTATGGATCCTTTCAGCCAACCGGTTTCTCTACTGTTGACAGCTCAGAATCACGCACTGAATTCTCAATCCAGCTCTGTCGTTGACTTTTACTTTAATACTTCCTAACTGACATACCATGTGTCGTTTTACTCTGATAGTTGGTATGTCATTTTGCCCGCATAACACATATTTTGCTTTGATACCAAGCGTTGCCCGGGTTGCGCAGGCTCATCTAAGACTACTTTTGCTAATAGTCAGAGAGCGTTAGTCTATGTTACTCCCCGTAAAATTTTGGTCATGTACACAAACAAACAAACACATAGACACATAATCACCTATATTAATATGGACATTTAATGTCAACAAAACTGCCGGAATTTATAATCTATGTAACTGCAAATAGTTGTGTTTTATTAATCGTTATTTTGTATTTTATATTGTAGTTATTAATGTATGTTTATTGTTAGCGGTAATTTAGAATTGTTAGATTATAAAAATTGATTTAGTTTAATTACTGCCGAAACAACGGTCTATTGTTTGCGTTTGTAAATCACATTAAAGTTAAAATGTATCAAAGTTTATTTAAAAAACTTTTTCTACAATGCAGTGGAACAGCAAAGCAAAAGTTGTTTATTTATTAAAGTGCATTACAACCACTACCGGTGAACTTCATATATGAAGTGTGAGCATATGCAGATTGCACTCTATTGAATTCGGTATAAGAGATTACATCAAGACAAGGTACTTATCCTAGATATATAGAACGATCTTCATCAATGCATCAAAATTTAATAAAAATAAATACGTTTTACTTTACACGTTGACCTGTTTTACTGTATTATCTCTTTAAAATGTAAATAAAATTTTAACAAAATAATACCGCTCATTTAAGTTGTAAAACTAGAATCAGAATCTGTCTAACAATGGGAAAATTAGTTGAAAAGTGTATAAAAGAAGGATCTTATTTATCAATAAATAAATGTTATAAGACTTACAACATAGAATTTAAAATTAATATAAATACATATAATAATAAACATAGCTTTACATTCCAAGGAATTGTAGCCGCTCTTAATGAGGTCTGGAAATTCGTTTTTTGTGGTGAGTTAGTACACGTTTCTCTGTTATTAACTTATTCTTTTGTATTATATTGTTTGTCTTGCTTCTTCCGTTATCTTTTCCCACGTATCAGGATCCTGTATCTTTATGTACCATGTTTTTATTTGCAATTTCTATTCTATTATATTGTATTATAGTGTCTGTCTTGCTTCTTCCGTTATTTTTCTCCACGTATCACAATCCTGTATCATTATCCACCTTGTTTTTATTTGCAATTCCTTTATGTCCTCTATTACCTGATTTTCCCACCTACTTTTCGGTCTCCCTCTTCTTCTAACGGTATCTGGTCTACACAATGTAATTTTCTTTACTTCATTATTATTTCCCATTATTTTTATATAGCCAAACCATCAAAATCTTTGTATTTTTATGATCTTCACTATATATTCTCCTTTTAGAATGTTTTGAATTTCAAAATTCATTAGTCTTCTGTATTTATCTTCTGTAACTATCTTAAATCCATATAATCTTTTTATTATCTGTCATTCAAATATAAGTAACTTTTTAGACGGCTTGTCATGAAAGTGACACATCTCAAAGTAGCAACCTGAGATCAAGTCGTAGACCCCCATACTGTACCTTATGTTCAGACCATCCCCAACAGCACATTCCAACAAGACAACGCACGACCTCATGTTGCTAGGGTTTCTTCGGCTCATTTTGAGGTCGATCAAATTGCTTTGTTGCCTTGGCCACTAAGATCTCTCAATCTTTCGCCCATTGAGCACGTCTGGGATATTATGGGAAGAAGATTACTCAATTTACCTCACCCTGCACAAACTCTATCGGATTTGCAGCATCAGTTACAGATAGCATGGGATGAGATACCTCAAGAAGAAATCGATCACCTCATTAGAAGTATGCCCAGACGTGTTAATGAGTGCACAAGACATCGTGGTGGAGCAACACATTATTAAGTTTTTTGGAAGAAGTTAACAGTTTAATTTTTATCAAATTCTGATCGTTTACTAATCTAATTTGTATACACTAGTATACAAAAAATTGTTCAAATAAATTCATTATTACTGGGCGTTCTTCTTTCTATGTTACTTAATATAATTCATATCATTCACGGTGCATGATGTGAATTCGGCCAATGGATGAAGTCCTATTCCGATCGTCAATTTTCTAGTTTTATAGTTTATACACAAATTCGGATTATTAGGATTTAAATAATTGTGCACAATTATTATTTGAATGATATCTTTATTAATAGAACTAGAACGTTACATTATTAAATGTGTAGTTATTGAAATGTATTACTTTTTTTATTTACATTTTTTGCCAAATTTGATAATTTGACAATTGTCGAAGAAGTTGTCATGATGGATGATTCTGCTTTATTGTTCAAGTTATCAGTAATTGGATTAGTTTCTGACGAGGTTTCTGACGAGGTTTCTGACAAACTTTTTGACAAATTTTTAACGGCCGAAGTGGTTGTTTTAGCAACTTTTATTTTGTGCCCAATATACTCTGCTATGTAACCTTCCGCCACTGATGAAGAATCCCATCTACCGTGGCGTTTCAGATCTTCAATCGTAGCACCAGCATCCACAAAATGGTGGAAGATGATCGCCTCATACAGTGGCTCGTGTAAGATGCGGGTTCCTCTAAACCACGGTAGGTAGCAATCAATTTTGGGATGCTTCTTATTTTGTTGATTCCAACGGGTTGTTTAGTGCATTTGGCTTGTTGATAATTAAAAAAAAAGCGACGTTCAGACGTATTTGGTGCATCTTTGCGATAGATACCGTAAAACTCGTCAACTATCGTGAAAACACAATCTTTTTTATTTTTGGTGTCACCTAATTTTACAACTAGGGTCGAACCGACATCAGTTAAATTATCAATTTTTAATTGGACTAATTCGTTCCTTCGCATGGCTCCACTAATTCTAAACACCAAAATTACCTATAATTGAAACTTCAATTGATGAAGGGTTTTTGTTTGTAGGGATGTACTTACTTTCTGTAACAAATATTTGCCGTTTGGCGCTTTTTTTTATGAATTTATTAACTTCTTCAGCATTTAAAGTTCTCGATTTTTTCGGTTTGTATTCATAATGTGCTTGGAGCAATTTTTTTCGACAGTTCTCTAAAATACGCAAGCAGGACGTTTTGCGAAAACAAAGAATTTACCCTGTTTTGGTTTTGCCACTCCATAAACTTGCTATAAGCTTCCTCATAGCGTTGCAGGGATTTAAGGGGCAACAACTTGAGGTTGGTTTCATTTGCTGCTTCCAAAATGCTATCTTCATTATTATTCTTATTTCAGAGTTTACAGATCACTATCAATATTTTATCGTTTACAGTTTAGAGGAGATAACACACTTTTTAGAAATTCAGAAATTCACAGCGAGAATAAAAACAATTTAAAATAATAAACAACATGACCATAGCAACGGTTTAATGTATCCAGATTATAGAGGAATTTGTCTCCGATGGAATTGGAAGATAATAATTAGTTTCAGTTATGTTGTTCAAACCGTCTAAAAAATATTGTTCCTAACTCATGCGAAAGTGCAAATATCATGTTCGTGTCTAGATCTACTCGTGCTCCGCACTCGTGTCTCTATAGACACTCCCACGATATTTGCTACTTTCGACACTTGTAGGAAAATAACTATTTCTTATTCCAGGCTTGTAATAGTTATTTGTCTAACAAGTGAAGAAAGCAATTTTTTTCCCACTCGAGGTCGAGTTGAGTCACGAGTGTAGCGTGGGAGGCATTAGAGTGAGAGTTAAAAAGGCTTTCCTCATGTGTTAGACACAACATTTTTCTACGACATTTCCCAAAAAACAACCTAATAAAAGAAGTAATATTGTAAACGTAACCAATAGTCTCGCTACAGTATTCTGTAGTATCGGCGTGGTCACAATCTGTCACAGCGCAGTCGCGTAATTCTAACCAATAAATGTAGGATAGCAATTTTTAAGAGTCGAAATATAAGATATTAAATTAAACAAACCTTATTGAATATTAAATTAAATTGTTTAACTAACTATTAGGCGCATATAGTTCTAATAACACATTCTTACATTTTTTAAAGAGGCATTTTTGTAACACGGCATTATTTTCCTCGCTAGTGAGGAAAACGAATTGTTCTCACTATTTTTAGAGAAAAAACGTCCGTTTTCTAAGTATGTCGTGGAAAAAATTTATTATCTCGACACTATAAGTTATTACTGACCTTATAACTGCTTTGTACGTTTTCATCTTTGTACTTACACTGATGTTTTTGTTTTTCATAATACTTTTGTAGTTATAATAAGCTCAGTGCCCCGCCTTTACTTTGTGATCAATCTCAATGCCTCTATCGTTGTTGCTTTTTATTATTATTTCCAAACATCTTAAGTTTTCCACTACTTCAAAATTGTAATTTCCTATCCTTACTGCTATATTTGTAGCACTGCTATTTTCTTTTCCTATTTCCATGTATTTATTTTTTCTAGATTTTCTTTAATTTTCTGTATTGTTTATTTTAGGCTTTTTCTGTCTTTAGATATTACGGTGAGATCGTCTGCATATGCAATTGTTTGTATCGCTTTATTGATGATTGCTCCTTTGAAATTACAGTTTCTAATTACTTCGTCTAATGTTAAAATAAACAATGTTGTTGATAGTCCGTCTCCCTGTCTTACTCTTAAATTAATTTCATAATTATCTGCCCTCTACTTCAGCTGTTCTCACTACCGCTTGTAAATTTTCAATCATCATTTCTATTAGATTTATTAACTTTCCTAGTATTTTCATGTCCATTATGGCTTTTATTACGAGTTTCCGCTACAGACTTCAAATGTTTGCTTAAAATCAATAAACACAATTTGTACTCGGTTATTTGCTTTATTACATGTATGGCGTCTATGGTGGATCTGCCTCTCATAAAGCCATGTTGGTATTCTCCCATTATTAGGTCTGTAAGCCTCATTAATCTGTAATTTAATATCCTGGTCAGTATTGTGTATACCACGCTGAGTAAAGTGATTCATTTATAATTTCTGCAATCTGTTGGGTCTCCTTTCTGGTAAATTGGCACAATTATTCTTTTCTTCCCATCAGGGATATTTTTTTTTTAGATATAAGTTATCATATTTAATATTCTTTGTCCTATGACTTTTCCTCCGTGCTTTATCAACTCATTGACTATATTATCTAGTCATCCTACTTTGTTTCCCTTATATTGTGTTATTACATCGTTAAATTCCTCTTTAATCCATCTTGTTTTCTTTTGTTTTTATTAGTGTTGTGCTACCTTTTTAATTTCTTTATATACCCTATGGTCAGTTTTATTCGCTGTTCTTGACCTAGTTTAATCTTGTTTCTTTTTTCTTTTGTATTTTTTCTGTACATTCGTCGTCAAACCATTTCTTCCATTTTTCTAAGGATTTTTCTCTATTACCTTTTCTGCGGCGTATAAAATACATTTGTTTTGTTACTCTATTATTCTTCCATACTTTCCTCCTCTAGATTGTCTGTTAATTGTTTTTAATTTCTACGTATAATTTCTGCCTTCCTTTATCATCTCAATTTTCCATTTTCTCGTTTTTCTTTCCACTTACCAGTTTAAACTTCGCTATCACTAGGGAGTAGAGACTACGTCTGCTACTCGGAATGATCATACATTTTGTATATTTTTTGTCTTCTTTAATTTATGAGGATGTGGTCTATCTGGTAGCTTGTCGTTCTTGAATTAGCCATGTCACTTTATGCTGTGGTTTGTGCTGGTATTTTGTGCTAACTATGTACATCTCCATTTCTACTGCCAAGGTTCCTAGTTTTGTTCCATTGTTATTTGTATGTAAAGTTTCTTTCCCATAATTCATTCCCCATAATGATAAGTGTGTCATGTTTTGGTATTTTTACACAAATCCTACTCATGTTATCATAGAACTCATCCTTATCTTCTCTATTTGTTATTTTTGTTGGTGCGTAGGCATTTATGATTGTAATGTTAGCTATATTACTTTTTAATCTAATGTATAAAATTGATTCTCTTGAATTCTATTAAAATCTTCCTCAAGTTTTTGATTATCATAAATCCTGTTCCATTCTGTCCTTGTTTGTATACATACAACATTGTATATTTTTCCTTAGCAATTCTTCCTTCTCCTTTCCATCTTACTTCGTGTAAAGCCAATACTTCTATTTTATATTCTAAGATTTTTCTGGCTTCTTCCTCCATCTTTCCTACGGCTAACAGTGTTTTTATATTCCAAGTCTCTATTCTCATTATTGCCCTTTCTTTCTTCTTTCCCCTATTTGTCATTTTATTTGTTTTCCTTTGTCGTAATTTTTGTTGGCCCCTCCGCTTATCTTAAACAGTTATTTTGCACCGTTCTTGTGATCTTCCTTAGTTGTTCATTGAAAGATTCATTATCCGGTAACTTTTCATTTACTGTGCGACCCCATTTTGACGTGAGGTTATATGTGCGCTAGTGGATGTTACGGATGGTGTTTTTGTATTTACAGTTTGGTTGTAACTGCAAATAACGCATGTGATTGATATTTACTTTTCTCAAAATGTTACAAAAAGAATACAATTGTTATTATATATAATAATTGTTCCGTTGGGTTTTTTCCCTCCTTTGTCTCGTAGTTTTTCATTTCGTCTACTTTTTTCTGAGATTTTTTACTATTATTTTATTTCCCGGCATTTTTTCCCCGACTTTTTATTCCGCCTTTAAGTTTTTGAAATAGATTATATCAGCCAATGTCCAAAATTTTCACTTACAATTGCAGAAGAAGTTTGCATTTTGCCTAGTAAATTTGGGTGTTTTAATAAAAATCTGTTGTCTAGTAGTATGAAAGTATAATAAAACTAGAACTTGTCAAACTGTTTGTTTTGGATAAATGTAAATATTAAATTGAATATTCTGTCAATTTTTAAATTAATGGAGACAGCAATAATTGATTAAAAAATACTAAAGTTAAAAAACACCAATGTTTTAATTTAATTTTTTGTTCTAGATAGTTAGTTTAATTAGAGGGATACGGTAATCACGTGCCTTTTAGTTAACAATATCTTTACTGCTAATAATCTCAAAGAATAAAGGTTTTGTAAAGTATAATTATCAAAAACTTTTATTTAAACATATTGTTTGCGATATGGACAAATGTTGAGTACGTTGTTATTTTTTTACTAAATTTTAAGGCAAAAAGCTAATAAATATAAGTCTTAAACAACTTTGGGGGCCTGCGTCAAGATAAGCACGTGTCGAAATGAACTAGCATCAAAATGAACTTGTGTCGAAATGAGCTTGTTTCGAGATGAGCTCGCGTTGAAATAAAGTGGATCGAGATAAGCTTGCGTCAAAGCGGCGGTGTCGAAATAGCGGCGTTGAAATGACCTTGTCGAAATAAGCTGTTCTGCTCTGAGGATTACTTTTTCTTTTAATTCTAAATTTGATTTGTTGAAATTATCTTCCACTCCTTGAATCAAAATCTTTCTCTTTTTTATCTCCTTCTCTAGTATTTCCATTCGTTTGATTTGTTTATTTATTGCTACCTTGAGTTTCTCATTTTCCATCTTTTAATTCCCCATTATGTGTCTATACCACTTCTTTATTTATTTTGTCTAGTTTTCTATTCATATCTTTTGTTTTTTTGTCTAGATCGTTCAATTTAATTAGTTTTTTGTTAATCTCTTTGAATATATTTTCCATATTCATTTTATAATTTCTGAACCACCACGTTCTTTATACGGCACTTTATCGCGTAGGCTTTACTTATTTATTTGAGTATGCGTTTATTGGCCGTAGTCGTTCTAAAATTGCCGCGCAAGAGAAAAATTAATAATTTTTGGTTGGGTTTTATACAATACCTGAAGGACTAAAAACAATTCTAAATGATGTTTAGATTACTTCTCCTTAAACCATACCAGTCAAGATAACAATAAACCGTTTAAAAATATACATCGCGATAAATTTTCTATAATGTGCAAAATTTCATTGTGCTTCTGAGCTTTGATTGTGCATTAGTTTAAGAAAATATCACGCTATAGTAGAAAAAAGCTTCAAATAGCAGTTTTCTTTAAGTAACATAGAACTACGAGGATATTTTGAAAAATTCTTAGCCTACTATAGAACCAAACAAAATTTCAATGTCGAAATATTTTATTACTCAACATATTCTCCTCTTAATTGGATACATTTATTACAGCGAACCTGCAACGTCTCTAGACCTTTAAAAAAATGTTTCTTCTTGCTCTGCAAACCAGACCTCCACAGCTTCTATTACCTCCTTGTTGGAAGAAAATGTACGACCTTTTAAACTTCTTTTCAGTTGAGGAAAGAGGTGATAGTCGGACGGAGCCAAATCGGGTGAATAAGGGAATGTTCTAGTAATTCAAACCCTAAATCACAAATTTTTGCATGGCAACATGAGATTTGTGTGCAGGGCGTTGTCCTGCAAAAACAAAACACCTTTGGATAACTTTCCGCGTCTTTTCTCTTTAATATTTTCCCGTACAGTGGTCAGTAATGTCGAATAGTAATCTCCAGTTATTGTTCTACCCTTATCCAAAAATCAATCATGATTACTCCATGGCAATCCCAAAAACTGAAGCAAGAACTTTTCCAGCAGATTTTTGAACACGAAACTTTAGGTCTTGGAGAACCAGAGTGTCGCCATTCCATCGATTGTTGCTTTGTTTCTGGATCGTAGAAATGTACCCAAGTCTCATCCATAGTAACAATTCGGTTTAAGAAGTCTACATCGTTTTCAAATCGAGCACAGATAGAACGCGATGCTTCTACCCTTGCACGCTTTTGGTCAACATTCAAACATTTGGGGATCCATTTTGCAGCAATTTTCTCATGTCCAAATTGACGTGAACCATATGATGAACGCGTTCGTATAAAATATTCAGTGCTTCAGATATCCGTTTTAGCCCAATTCGACGGTCTGATAAAATCATGTCATGAACTGCATCGATATTTTCGGGGACTGACACAGAAACTGGCCTTTCCGATCGGTCATCATCTTCAATGGAAAATTTACCTCTTTTGAAGCTTGCATTCCAATTTTGACGGTCGCATACGAAGGACATTGATCACCAAGGGTATTAAGCATATCTTCGTAAATCTGCTTACCTCTTAACCCTTTTAAATACAGGTACTTGATGATGGCTCGATACTCCAATTTTTCGATTTTCACAATTTCGGTGGACATCTTTTTTATTTAATTTATTGCGTGACTCTGGTTTACTTTTTTGACGTCAAACTTTACACTGACACTTCTAATAAGTTATTTTTCGTTGCTATGGTAACGCAATATTTTGTTTATGCAAGGAACTGGTCTAGGCTAACTAGATATCAATACATCCTCGTATATGCATTTTCATTATGCGCAACTGGGATATTTTTAGTTATTTTGTGTAGGATAAAAAATACTAAATAAACCATGTCAGTAAAGTAATTTTTTAGGTGTCAAAAAGTGGCCAGGTTGGACTCGGTGCACCTACATATACAATTTACTATTTCCAGGGTTTCCTAGTTAGCCGAGAAAGAAAGTCTGAAAGAAGGTAACGTTGTTATGATTACCTATCAACAAATAAAATTTTAACAGTCAATGATTTCAACTTAATATATATTGAACACTACAAGTTTACAATTACGTTAAGCGGCTAGAATCTATCTGTTGGCTAACATATGCTTGCAAAGAAAAATACTGAATTTATTGTCTCTTGATGTTATTGATTAACTGATCAAAGATTAAAATTGATAAACACTTTGTTACTATAATTCACAAACACATGTTTAATTGAGTTTTAAAGAAACTAATTTTAATATACAATGCGGACGTAAATAGCCTCCCATTTACAGTTATTAGATATAATTGAGTTAGGGCAAATTCAGAAAGCTTCTTAATTCTACGCTTAGACTCAAGGGGTTACTCACTCATACTCGACTAAAGTTAATAAAAGTTTATCCCACTCTAACGTTTGGTATTCCGAAACGATGAAAAATAAGTAACTAAGTTGAGTCGAGGTTTTAGTATCGAATATAAAAAATATTAATTGAAAAACAAAATTTTACTAAACAACTAAGACGTCATCTTGACGTTCAGGTATGTTAGAATAAGATAAGTAGGGTATAAGTGTGAGTGGAAAATTAGAAAGCTCTCTGAATTTGACCCTTAGAGAAAATCTAACCTAATTTTCTTAAAGTATTTTTGACACGTTGAAACAAAAATAGAACATTCTTTTGTCAAAATCTATGTTTCTACTGTAACTGATGTAATTCCAAACAGCTCTAAGATTGCAAAAATTAAGCTTATTTTAAATAAAGTCTTGGTAAAGTGGCAACCATCTAACTACTTATTTTGCTACAAAATTATTAAAAACAAACTTACTAATTTCTTAAAAAAAACAAAACAATTTGAAAAAAAAAGTAGTAACAGATCCTGACTGAAATAGTATATACCGAACTAAACTCATATACGGTGTGTACAAGATAAGGATGAGCAGCATGAAGGATACAGAGTCGGTTAAATTAAAAAAAAGTTGCCCATTTGAGGGGTCAAAATTTTGCTGTTGAGAAACTCGCTGAGTTGGGCTTAGTTTCGGAGATATTCGAAAAAAACCGAAATTGTGCCATTTGGTTTTTTTAATATCCTGAAGTTATACAAAAAATTATTAAAAATTGAATACACCTTGTCATTGCTACTCTTTTTGATCTACAAAATGGCATTTACGAATGTTTATTATAACGTTTTGTTTCGAAGAAACCATCATCAACTTTATTTTTTCTTATGGCACTCAAAAAGCTCACTCTGTATAAGAAAGAATTTTTCGTTACAAATGTGCTACAGAATATGGTTATTTGTGATATGGGCAAAAAAAAATATTGTTTTTTATTTAAAAAAAATTTTTTTTATTTTTATAAATTTTTTTGGACTTTTTTTTTTTTAATTATTAATTTTTAAAAAATTTGTGGACACTTTTTCGAATGGACATAATGTTGGATGGACACATCATATTGAAAAAAAATAACGTTTTATTAAATTTCTAATCTTTTTTGGTCTAGTGTACGGTGAATGAAACACAATTTGTTGAAATATACTGTACCTGTGATTTTTGTAGAACTTGCGTTCTAGCTACCCTACACTGATGAGCTTCAAATAAGGCGAAACACGTATACTGCAAGAAAAGATAAAATGATTTTTAATCAGATTCATCAAAATCACGTTGAACGCAGAGGTCTTGCCGTATTTACCATTCAAAGTATTTTTTTATAAGCCATATATTCTCCAAAAAGATCTGATATTTCTTTATTTTCAATCAATAAGTATAGGTTTTTCAACAAATTCTATTAGCAAAGCCATTTTTGCAATAGTAAATTATAAAATTTTTTTCCACTTCATTTTTATGGTTTGTAAAAATTTTTACTTTATAATAAAATAATCTTTGTAAATCCAATTTACGCAGTTTTAAGTCCTTAGTCACAACTTGGCTAGACCTTAATTTGGATTATGATTTCGGGGCTATAACCAAATAGCCGCTGCAAATAGCGTCCATGCTTTTAATGACGAGCTTCACCTACAATGTTTGTAATTTTACTCTTAGATGCTACCCCTTTTGCTTCGACTTAGACAGACGTCCTTTGGAAATTGATTTGAGTGTGCAGCAAAATTGTATTTGGTAATTTTTCAAGCATGTCTTTGATCAATAGGATTTAAAAAAATTACGCTTTTATCTTCTATATCTACCCCAAGCCACGGCTAGCACGGTAACCTGGGTAGCAATGTGTTGCTCGTTGATATCACAGTGTAATACCGTATTATTTGTTTTTGCCCCCGATTACGAGCAAACTCCTGCTCTAGCTTTTAGGCTATGATAGATGATGATACAATATACTATAATGTGAATTCTATTAAACTCAATTTATGTTAAACATTTATTGATAATTGTTTAAATCAAAATAACACTTACATGATAGATACAAATTTAATACATTAGATACCAAATTATTTTTAAAAATTTTGTTTTTGGTTTTGATGACACGATAACGTTTTGAATTTTAATCAAATATGAGCGATTTTAAACGTTCTCGTCTATTGTAAATCGCATAATATTCTCGTTATATTAATAGTTATATTGTGCCGCTACTATTACGCAAACGTTGCATATACTTTTCTGTTCAATTGTTTATTGATTATTTAGATTTTTGTTTTAAATAAATATTGTTCATAATTTGGCATACATTTGGTTTTTGTCCTTTGTATTTGTTTATAATTTTATTCTGTTTGCATCATTCCTAGCTAATGGAGTATTTGCTTGAATCTATTATTTCTTTCGAAATATGTATAAAAATTGGTATGCTTTGTTTATTTAATCAGACGCTATAGGTATCTGTTTTTTCCTATCCAGGTTTTTCCTTCATAATTTTAAATAAAAGATTGAAACGTTTGCAACCTGTTTGTGATGATCGTCATTATTGCATAATATTATAGAAGAGGTGGTAGGGTTTTCTAGTTCTAACCAATTAAGCGTCGAGGTTAACGACAGGTGACACTTTCTCTTCTTGATATACGGAGGTAATTCCTTAATTACTCAATCTTCTTTTAGTCTAGAATCTGACTTGCTCGACAAGTTGATTACCTGACTTTGAGTTGGCTACCTTGAGCTTTCTTTTCTCCAGACGTGGAAGCCTAAATTCTTCCTCTTACACATTTTTATAAAATGCTTAATTAAATTTAAAAAATATTTACATTAAATACACAGTCCATATATTAAAGTAAATGTGTGTAAAATTTTGTTACATACAAATAAGTGGTTTTTAATAAAATGAAAAAGTTATGAATGCATGTTCTACGAAGCCATGGCGCTGATGTAATAAGCATTTGTCAACATTTACAGGCATTTAATAATACAAACAGTCCCTTTGATAATGGAATAGATGGTGTTGCTTTGAGTGACAATTTAAAAATACAGAATCAGTAATGAGATACTGATATACTGATAATGGATTCGATATTATATAATTTATTTGTCACTAAATGTTTTTTTGTACTTTTCTTTCAGATTCTCTACATTTATCTGAAAATTTTGATATGCTACATAATATTCTATCACAAAATTGGACACGAACCTCGTTTTTTTTACATAATGCGGTGGACGATTGTGTAACAAACAAATACATGTAGTGCAGTACAAGGGCATTTCATTAATTTAATAGATATTATGAAAAATGAACCACCCATCCTCGATATCTTCTTTTGAGAACAACTTAATAATGAAATAAAAAATTGATTATTGTCTTTTGTTTTCGAGTTATAGACAGAAGTTGAATTTATTGAAGTTTTTGTTTTTTGGCTATATTTCGTCTATTTATAAAAAATTAAAAGAAATAATTTTGACGTTCTTCAGTCACTTTTTAATTGCAATTTAGTGAAGGATAATGCATAAAGTTGATTTTTTATGGAACGAGTAGTTCGCTTTGAGGTTAAAAGTGCTAATTTTTTCTGGTTTTAATGATATAAATCATAATGGGTCAAATAATTTATTTTTGCAACTTTTTAGCAAAAACGTTAGTTTGAAGTTTTGTTGTTTTCTGATAGGCTTATGTTGTGTAAAGACTTTTGATATTTGTCATTACCCAATATTAAAATATGAAAAATTATAGTTGATTGTATACAGTATGTCCCCGATTGAGTTTACAATAGGTATGATTGACCAAAATTTTCGAATTGAATTTTATATTTTGGGATTCCGCCCTGCTTGGCTGAAACTTATTTTTAGTTTACTTTCGATTTTTTCAAGTCAAGTGGCCCTTGCCAGTCGAACAAACACTATTTTAGTTCTAGGTAAACTACCCTTTTGTTTACAGTACGCCAAAGTGTTACTAAAATGTTGTTCAGAATTAACAGTTATGGCGTTATGCAAATTTTTAGAATGATCGGCCTACTTTGATAAAATCCAGTCCTTTTGTGTCAACTTTATCTTCAACTTCGTTTTGTGCCAACTTTGCGTCAGTTTGACTTTAAAGAAACAAATCTGCAATTACACTACAATCATACCTTGAGAATGGTTAATGATCACAAAAACAAAAATATAAGGAATTTTTTATTAAATTATTAAAACAAAAACAAGTATTAAGTTATTCTATTAACCTCCACCTTCGTCGCAGCATAATTCAATTCTACGTCGCAGTTCCTTAAAGCTATTCCTGATTTACTGAATTATAAAGCCGATATAGCATCTGTTATACGATTTTTTAATACTTCCGCATCATTAGGTAAATTTTCTGCATACACTACTTGTTTTAAACGTCCCCACAAATAAAAATCGGCAATAGTCAAATCAGGGCCCTTGGGGCCATAAAACAGGACCATTCCTACCCATCCAACGGTGACCAAATTTATGGTTTAATCAATTCACAACAATTTGGAATAATGCGCCGGACAACCATCGTGTTGGAAATACATTGATCGCCGATAATTGAGAGGCAACTCACCTAAAGCGTCATCAAAGAAATTGTCTATCATATTTAAGTATGTATGCTGGTTAACATTATTATCAAAAATATGGTCCTATTATTCCATAATATGAAATAATAGCACACCATACATTGACTTTAACAAAATATTGCCGGTGATTTGTAATTTTAAAAAAAGGATTAGTGTCACTCCAATATTGAACATGTTGCGAGGAAACAGTTCCATTGGTAGAAAATGTAACCTCGTCGGAGAACAAAATGTTTCGATAAAAATAACGATTACTTGCTATTTTGCTTCCTATCCATAAACAGAAATCTAGACGTTTTGCTTCGTCTCCTGGTTCCAAAGTATGATTAAAATGGGTTTGTAGGGATAAATCTTCCGGTCTTTCAAAGTTCTTTGTATTTGTGATTTACTAATGCCTAAGCAAATCGACTGCTTCCTCAAAGACAGTTTTGGATCATTTTGTACCGAATCTAAAATTAGCAGAGAAGGACATCGTCTTCATTATGTATTCTCTTAGCTTTCTTTACATTTAGTACTGAACAGGTTCTTAAAAAGTTCTTAATAAGCTTCTGTACATCATATGTGATACATAAATATCTGAAATTTTTCATTAAATCTTTCAATCACGTAACGGTAACTTTTTCCACGTCCATAACACTGTACTAATATATTTTCTGTTCTAACGTTAGCATTTTATTGTAAAATATTGTCATTACTTCGCAATGAAAATCAGTTTTGTAATAATATTACTTTAACTTTATTGAAGATAACAACACATGTCATACTACAATAAACACTTGACATGTAATCGATGTTTTTGTTTTGTAAATATTAAGCCACCTCATGCTATTATTGCTGTTTAAATAGCAATACTCACCAAACACTGGAATTTATCAAAGTAGGCCGATCATTCTGAAAATTTTCATAACGCCATAACTGTTAATTTTGAACAACGTTTACTAACACTTTGGCGCACTGTAAACGAAAAGGGTAGTTTACCTAGAACTAAAATAGTGTTTGCTCGCCTGTCAAGGCTTACTTGACTTGAAAAATCGAAAGTAAACTAAAATAATTTTCAGACCAAGCAGGGCGGAATCTTAAAATATGAAATTCTAATTCGAAAATTTTGGTCAATCATACCTATTGTAAACTCAATCCGGGGACATATTGTATACCCAGATAAAACAGCAAGAGATCGTATAAAAATGAAGAAAAATTTTATACAAAGTAACGCTGAGAACACAACTATTTAATACGAAAACAACAAAAACATTTTAACATTAGCAGCAATAAAGAGACAAAAAATATTTGAAAAGTAATAACAAATATTTAAAATTTAAGGATACAAATAAAAATAATTCTTATAAATATGGAACAATTTTGAAATAGTTTTCGATTTGACGTCCATTTGGACAAATAGTTCCCATCGCTTAATAACATTTCCCATGGCACTATAAATGTGTATATTTGAAACAGAATTAATAATTTCAATAAAATTTGGTCTAAGTTCATTTATATTATAATATGTCCTTTTATATAAATTGTTTTTAATGTAACCCCAAAAGAAATAATTCAATGGTGTCAAATCCGGTGAACGTGGGAGACACATAATCGGTCCATTAGTCGTAATTCAATTATTTTTATAATAAATAGAAACTAATTAGGCAATACTTCTCGTCTTGTTTAACGATAAATCTAATGGTCTAAAAATATTTCAAAAATGTGTTTGTTTAGTATTATACAACATTGTTCACCAATCAGTTGATTTTCATAAATATGATATGCCAGAACATGGTTGCCCAATAAAGCACACTAAACACTAAAATGAATTGTTTCTGATTTGGCACAGTAATGTTACGTCTAGGATTGATATCGGACCACCAGTGCTCATTACGTCGATTAAAAATTCCAGCACTACTAATATAAACTTTATCAGTTTAAATAATCTTAGTAAAAAATAACGGATTTTGCCTAATTTGTCGAAGATACCAACTGAAAAAATTTATGCGACGTTTGGGATCGTTTGGTTATAAATACTGTAAAAGTTTATATTTTTTAACCCCGATAGCGCACGACTTAATGGTATCCCAGACTGTGTCTCAATTTGACGACTTGAAATTGAAGGATTTGCAACCACCGTTCTAATAATGTTGATGGTATCTTTCTCGGCATTTTCAATTACATAACTTTTGGGTCTAGGTTTGTTAAAACTACTGAAATTATATAAGTTTTCTTTTAGCCGTTAGAACATTTATCAGGTTGCCGTCTTTCCGGACATTTTGTAAAATATAATTCACTTGGGTTTACGAATTTTTTGTTACTTTCATAGGACATTCTGCTGTTTTATCTAAATCTGTAACAAATTAACAATGACAATGAGAGGCAGGCGTTTTTTTAACGCATAATTATGCCAGGCAACAATGAAGTAGTAATCACTTTTTTCTCAAAAGTTTGTTTTCGCCAAAGTTGTATTTTAGCTGTTTTTAAATACATGCAAATGATTTTACATAAGTTTTCTGTAGAGAATTTAAGCTATGATACTTTAATTTTAATAATCACATATTTTACTCTAAAAATTTACAAATAACACAGATCTGCGAAATTTTACTTATAAATAGATAAGGGTGTTTTTTGTGTATTTTTTGCGCTAACAAAGAATCTGACTTTAAAACTGTTTCAACACGTAAAGTTTTTTTGAAATTTTAGTTGTAATGCTAAAAAATATCTGTCTAAAAACCATTTTTATGAATTTCTTTTAAAAATAAATTTTTCTTTAATTTTCCACAATTGCATAGCATAGTACTTCGAACTAACTAGTCACTTTTTCTGATCTTGATTTAATCGGTCTGATATTCTTTTAATCTTTATTATGCTGGTTGTATCTTCTTCTGATTTAACCTTTACCTTGACTTTGTTTTAGAGATTTTAAAGGTTGAATTTGTAATTAGCGACTTTGGAAACCCCTATGTAGGCTAAATACTAAAGAACTTTGAATTGATTTATTTATTTATTCGTATGGTACATTATACAAATATTGTATTGTGATGTAAGTGTTATGTATGGTGCTCCAGAAGATCAGTATAAACCTGTATAGTGTGGTGACGAAACCGTGTGCAATAGTGGATTGGTTCGTCTTGGCAAAGCATTTACTTCAAGGTTCAGGAAAATCACTAAAACCTAAAATTGCCAACCCTTACCCACCCTAGTATTCATATGTAATAATATTAATTAACTGTGTAAACATTATAAAAGGTAAATAAGAACATAAAATATAACAGCACAGCCATTGCATGACGATATATAATGGACCGGTCCAAGCGCCAGTCACGACAATGACGAAAAAAGTAGTAGGTTAAAGAAATAGCAAAACAAAATAATTGAAAAACAAATAATCAAGGCAAGAATACAAAATATTGCTGAACTTCAGATGCCCTTTAGATTCGTATATGCTTCATCCGTTAAATTATGAATGTTTGGGAACCCTTCTTTAAACTTCGTTAATTGACAATCCTCTACAATATGTGTAACGGTCTCTGGTTCGTTTCCACAGTCACAATTTGGATTAGAAATCGCACCCCATTTGAACAACATAGAGTTGCATTTTGAATGGCCTGTTCTTATGCGATTTACTTTTGACCAAATTTTTCTTTTTTGATCAAAGCCCAGGACTTCTATTGTTGGATCATCAATGAGATGTTTATTGAAAACATCAACACCAACCTTTTTTCCCCCCTTTAGAAAAAGCCGTACTTAAGTAGTCTTGCAACCATATGGGACTTCAAGATTTAAGTCTTTTAGCAGGAGGGTTGTCAATGTCATTCCAAATTGGTAACTTTTGTTAAGTTGGCATTTATCCCATTCTTGTTTTAACGCTGTCTTTTGTCAAATGTTTGATGAAGTAATATTACAAAGAACAGGAAGCCAATCGAGAAAAGTACATTTAATAGTTCCACTAATTATACGCATAGTGCAATTCAACTCGGCATCTAATCAACCAGACAGAAGCACAATATTCTGCTGTAGAATAAACTAATGCAAACGCAGCTGTACGAAGTGTCTTTGCATTTGCACCCCAAGTTGTTTCAGCTAATTTTTGAATGACATTATTTTTTGTTTTCATTTTTTGTTTGACTTTTTCTAAATGATCTTTATAAATTAAAAACGTATCTAAAGTTACTCCCAGATAAACTGGGTTAAAATTATGGTTTAACTTTGTATTATTAAAGATAACATTAAGTTTTCTACTTTTTTCTCTATTACTTAAATGAAAACAAGAAACCTCTGTTTTTTAAAGATTGGGGCATAATCGCCATTTTTTGAAATAATTTTCCATAATACGCAAATTATCAGATAGTTTATTTTTAATTTCGAAAAAATCTGAGCGTTGAAATGAAATTGTCATATCATCGGCGTAGACGAATTTTCGACATTGTAAAGAAAGAACATCAGAAAAATATATATATATATATATATATATATTAAAAATAATAGGTGCAAGAACCCGTCCCCGTAAAAACCACTATTTAAAAATCTGAATTTACTGCTTTTATCTTCAACAAAAACTCTAAACTTCGGATTAGACAACATATTTTCAATAAAAGAAATAATTTTGGAACAAGGAATGACGTTAAACAATTTAAAAAGTAAACCTTCTTTCCACACGGTATCGTATGTAGCAGTTAAATCTAAAAAGCAACTCCAGTTTAAGTTTTTTTTAAAATCCAGTTTCGATATGTGTTGTTAATGCCAATACCTCATCACTTTATATGATTAAAATTCTTGAATTTAAAATTGCGTATCTTTATTTTAAAAAATCGTAGAATAATGTAGGACAATAAATTTTAAAGCCAAATTAGTAGTACTATGCAATGCAATTGTGGAAAATTAAAACAAAAAAATTTGTACTGCATTTAAAAAATTTCATATAACAAGATGCTGTAAAAAAATGTTTAAAATTTCTTTTCCGTTCATTGTTGTATCACTTTTGAAGATGACAAATTTTATATTGTATATCGTCGAAACTAGTTAAGTTTCTTAGTTCATTAAATAGTATTGGTTCCGGGACTACAAGGTCGTTTCATTTAATATTTTTTTACACAAACATAAAAACCAATACAATTTCTCCATGATGGATTCTAATTTCATCAACAAAAAAAAATGTGGTTCTCAGTACAAATTCATTAAAATGATTAAAATAACCATTTTTGGACTATTTTAGCTAAAATTTCAAAAAGCAGAAAGTAATTTTAAGGTCAAATTAGTTTTCAGCGCAAAAAATCTACAAGAATCACCCCTACCCATTCTTGAAACTGTACCTCGCAGGATTGAGTAACGAAATAAATTACATTTTTGTTTTTTTCTTTAAGAAGGTGGTAAATCAGAGATTTCCAAGGAAGCAATGTTAAGTAGTACTCATTAGCGTCAGTATAATAAGGTTAGTTTTTTTTTAACTGATACAATTGTTCTCCCAATCAACATGTACATATCTAATTTTCTAACTAACTAACTATTCAAAAATGGGTTAGAATTACGAAATTCAACTAATTGTATGTTATTATCAATAGCTAAGGTATTATTCATTTATCGTCAAGTGCTCCTTTGTAAGATACAGAATAAATTAAAATTCATTTTCAAATGCAATTAGTTTCTATGCTTTCCTAACCAAAAAGAGTATAGATATCAAACATTTTTAGTCAAATTTAAATCATTTGGTTTTCTGGATAACATTTTTGGTTTAAATTTAAAAAATGGTAAGATATTATTACTTCTTCGAGCTACTCATTCATTACCCACACTAATTACAGCGCGAAATAATTTCAATTCATGTTGGACAAGCTGGAATTTAGATCGGCAACACTTACTGGGAACTATACTGTCTCCAACATGGTATCAAACCTAATGGCCAAATGCCTCCAAGTATATGCTTCAATGTGTTGTTCTCAGAAACCGGAGCCGGTAAATACCGGGTGACCCACTAAGAAGAGAAGCTGACTATATCTGGAAAACTAGAAATCGTAAGAACCTAGGGTAAAAATTTATGACTAAAGTGGCCAAGAGAAAACATTAGAAATTATTTCCAAGTTCCTACGGTACCCTCCACAGAGTGCATTTTACCTCTTAAATACAAGAATCAAAATTTGTACGGATTTTGAACAGTAAATAACTTAAAATTTTATGTGTATTAAAGCTGATGTAAGATTGATACTTTTTGTTTTATGACTTTTTACCATATCTCTTAAAATGAAGTAGTGGGGGCGATCCTCAATGTCTTCTAATATATATAAATAACTTTAAAACAGCTAAACGGATTTCAACAAACTTAGTGTCCTTAAAAAGTATTTCAGAAGGTACTAGACGTGCTATTAATGTAACAGTTTTTGTTTTGTCTGCCGCCGCTAAATGGCGTTTTTAACATCACAGCAAATACAACGCATTTTCTCAAAAAATTAAATGGAACAATATAGTTTTTTGTAAAAAATAATAACAAAATACATTTGTAAAATCTAGTAAAAACGGCATTTTAATATCTTTTTCTAAGCTAAATTATAACAAAATAACTGTAACAAGGCAAATAATAACAAAAACAAAAAAATAAGTATGCTTTGAAAATTAGAACTTTAAAAGTTAATTTGTCAGTGTCAATATATTAATTGTGCCATTACATTTCTGCGTGCAATACATTTAAAAAAATGCCCTTTCCATCTGTAGAAGTTTTGATATGCTTCGGATTTACTTTCTCTGCAATCATAATGCAATTCTTGCAGCTAGAGTATATTCGATTGAGTATCCTGTTGAGCGTCATTTAAGTATTAAAGTTTTACTTAACTTTTCATCGCGTTCGAACAACTGGAAGCATGCATCGTCCTAAATATTTAAGACTGAGAAGAGGTAGAGCGGAAGAAAATACTATAAATGTATCGGCGTATGTGTAAGTAAATCTTCATATATCTACAAGGACTATTGCGAGGGATCTAGGAATAACTCTAATTTCTGTTCAAAGAATTCTAAAAGAACATATGTAAGTATTCTAGGAGTAGACTAGCATGTATACTGGTTTATGGATTTAAATTACTTTAACAATATGTTACAGTATAAGTGTATCAATAGATACTTATAGTTGTTTTTGTTGTAGGCTGCATCCGTATCACGTCACGTTACAACAGGCTCTAAGTGATGATGATTTTTAGCATAGATTAAATTATTGTTACTGGCTCCGAAATATGATTGCCGAGAATCCGGAGACTATATTACGCATATTACTGGCAGATGAGTCCACATTTCCTAGTGACGAGAATGTAAAACGGCATAACATGCACTATTGGTCACACACTAATCTCCACTAGTTACAAGGAGTTCAGCACCAATGTAGTTAGTCTATACACGTGTAGTGTAGATTATAAGTAGTTAAATTATAGGCTCTTTTATTTTCAATGAACGCCTTACCGGTCAAAATTATTTAAATTTTTGGAAGACGAACTTTTGCAAGATGTTTATCTAGAAATTTGTCGTAACATGTTCTTCTACCATGATGGATGTCCAGCCCATTTTACATTGTAGATCATTAGTTTTATTTCTAATAACATCATTATAATTAATCATAATCGGATAATTAAGCATATTTTGAAGAATTCCAAAATAAATGTATGTATTAGGTCGTAAAGGGAAGTCGTTATAATCTAATTAAAGTAAATTTGAAGAAAAGAATTCCATTAAATTGTGAGTATCTATGGGCTGCAAAACTTTAAGCCATTATTCGCTTTTTGCATTTTGTGTAGAAAATTAAAATGTGTTCTAAACCGAAGCAAACGAAATTATCAGACCAAAAAAAACAGCTCGGATCATTGGAAAGTAAAATGAGTTTGGAAAAGTCGACGACGAACCTCCGATCGAAATGATGCTGTCTTAAGACGAACAAACCTTTCAGATAGACGCCTCAAATCCACCCATTTAACAAAAATATAGAGTAAAACTACAAGTATAAGTGTGTTCACTTTCACTGTGAGAAGAAAACTGAGTAGTAGTGGATTGAGAGAGTGTAAAGCACGTAAGAAACCATTGCTTTCCGAGAAACAAAGGCTGAACGGTTTGAAATGGGCAAAGAAACATCTAAAGTAAATAACAGATTAGTGGCAAAGGGTATTATTTAGAGATGGATCCACTTTTAACATCAATAATTATGCTAGAAATACGTAGGTCAGAAAGTTTTCAGGGAAAGAATTTATTCCAAAATGTATCATTCTAACAATTAACCATAAAATCTTACTTATGGTGTGGGGTTGCATGTCCTCTCGAGCAGTTGGTAGGCTGCATATTGTCTCTGGAATGATGAATGACACAAAATACATTACAATACTACATAATAAAATCCTGCGACGTAGAAAAGATTTGTTTGGCGAAGAAAGATTTCAGTTTCAAGATGACAACACACTTTGCCATAGAGCAAAGCTTTTTAAATCATGGATGGAGATGAATGGAATTACCATATTAAACTGGCCAGCGCAATCTCCAGACCTGCATCGTATTGAAAACTTGTAGAACAGAATATCGAACATTATATCGAGAAAAAAACCAACGACAAAGGTTATCCTCATCGAATCTTTAATTGACGCCTGGAATCACTGCATCACTACGAAAAACTGGATACTCGGGTGAATTCCATGCCTAAAAGATGTCAACTAGTCATCAAAAACAAGAGTTGGCCGATTAAATACTAAAATTAGTTTTAAATAAGATCATATTTGGCATAATGCAGTATACGTTTTTTTGTAAAATTTTTGATATTTTGAATAAAGCCTATTTTTTACAAAATTACTTCAATGTTTTTTTTAATTTTATCTTTAATTGTGATTAAGTTCTTAATTAAGAAAGGACTGATATAGAGAATATGGTCGAAGTGCATTCGAGTGAAGTGCTTTAAAGTTCATTTTTCTTAAATTTTATGAGGTGATGCAGGACTTTTTCACACCACTGTAGTTTATGTAACACCTCCCACTACAAGAGAGAACGTGGTTAAACGAATTTCAAATGCGATTTGTAGCCTTTCGGCGGCTGAAATTGAGACCAACGTGTTGGATACAAGACAAAAAATTGATTCTTGCATTGAACATGATGGGAGTCATTTTGAATATTTAGAGGGCTAGTTATAGATGATGTATCATGTATCCAAATGGATTTTGAGTTATTAATTACTTTGTTAAAGTTATGTTGCTATTTTTTTTTTGTTAATTGCCTTGTTACAGTTATTTTGCAATAATTTAGCTTAGGAAAAAGATATTGAGATGCGGTTTTTACTAAATTCTTACAAATGTATTTTGTTATTATTTTTTACAAAAAAAAAACTATATCGTTCTATTTAATTTTTTGGAGAAAATACGTTATTTTTGCTGTTATGTCAAAAAACGCCACCTAGCCGCGGCAGACAAAACAAAAACTGTTACATTAATAGCACGTCTAATACTTTCTGAAATACTCTGTTCAAGGACACTAAGTTTCTTAAAATTCATTTAGCTGTTTTAAAGAAATCGATGATCGCCCCCACTATTTTATTTTAAGAGATATGGTAAAAAGTCATAAAACAAAAAGCATCAATCTTACATCTGCTTTAAAACATATAGAATTCTAAGTTATGTTTACTGTTCAAAATCCGTACAAATTTTTATTCTTATATTTAAGTGGTAAAATGCGCCCTCTGGAGGGCACCGTAGAAACTTGTTTTTATGACTTTTAGTTTTCCATATATAGCCAGCTGCCTTTTTTAGTGGGCTACCAGGTACGTACTAAAAGCGATTTACGTTGGCCTAGAACCTACCGTTATTGATGAAGTTAAGACTGGCGCTTATCGGTTATTATTCCATCCCTTACAAAATGATTAATGGAAAAGAAGACACTGCAAACAATTACGCACGAGGACATTACACGGTAGGGTCTAAAATTGTTGATTTGTGCATAGAGTGCGTATTTCAGCTGAACAATGCTAGGGAATGCAAGAACTTTTTTTTACTTAAAAGCCGCTTAAATAATTTGTTTAACCCACCATGACTTATATTATTGAAAACGGAAGAAAATTAGCATTTTTTTAACGGCAAAGTTAACTACTTCTTCCATATAAAAAAATGCAAATTTATGTAATAACTTGAAATTTAAAAGTATTTTGAAAAAACTAACTATGCCACTGAATTCTCATTAAATTAGTTCCTGAAGAACGTCAAAATTATTTCTTTTAATTTTTACAAATACATGATGTGTAGCCAAAAACGAATACTCGAAAACTCTAACTTTTGTCAATAACTCAAAAACAAAGACGATAATCAATTTTTGGTTTCACTATTAGGTTGTTCTCAAAAAAAAAGGTCAAGGATGGGAGGTTTGTTTTTTCATATCTATTATAGATAAAGAGATTCCCAATTCAAACAGTGAATTTTGGTCACCCTGTATATTGTGGCTACTTGACATATTTTATTTTCGTCATTATACGTCATGAAAATAAGTAGGGGCTGAATTTCAAATAATTGTTGATAAGTATTAAACACCGATGACCTTACAGATTAATAGTATGTCAAAAATGTCATTATCGAAAATCGATTTGTTCGAAGATTTTTCTGCATCCAATATTTTCAGAAATAAATCGTTTTATGCGTCACTTCACGCACATAGTGCACTTAGATATAAACATTCGTAATTTTGATAGTGAGTAATTTATCATTTTTAACATCCACTTCAAAATAAGATAAGACTGGATTATACGTGATTCTCTACCAGAAAGTTTACACAAGCACGTAATTGTAATTCTACCAAATTTTAAACGTATATTTTACGCAAATTGTAGTTCACAATTAATACTCAGTAAAGATGGGAATCTATTGAATTCTTTAATAACTGACTGACATTGTGAGCATTCCAAAGCATTTAATAACAATGCGCATAACGTTAAAATGTAAACAACAATTTTGCGTTATTAGAAATACGTCTCGGTAAACAATCTCTTTTGATAAATTTGTTTGCGTCACGATGTTGTCTAACTATGAAATAAATTTAGTAGAAACGCTGCGTTTAAACTACATTATGAGCGACTGTTAAAAATATTAATATGTTTCTGCTAAACTAAATCCAATAAAAAATTTAAATCAAATAAATTATGTTTGAACGTTTTGCATAGTTTGAGTAAAATTGTTTGTATGATAAACATTATTGGAAAACAATCAAGCAAATTACAAAGTTTTGTATTTGTGGCTCCACTAAAACAATTAATTTCAAACTTTTGAACGAGATAGTTGACCGAATTGTAGCACTTAAATCAGTTTTTGCGTATATAATTCTATATTATGCCAAGAACTTTTGAATGCCGCAAGTTATACTAAAGAAAAATTTGTATACGATATCGTTCAGTATTGCGCATAAAATAAGGGTAAACAGGAGAGCACACAGTAGAAATAGAAAGAACCAGCGAAGTGGAAGGCTATAAATTGGAGTCTGAAGATAAATGTGATCTGCGAAAGGAAATATTTTCAGAACGAATATTAAGCATACAAAAATAAAGCAAATAAATATCTTTTAAGGTTGATTTTACGAATTAAAGTGCACACAATTTTTCAATTACTTGTATTTATTTTTTGTACAATTATTTACAAAAACAATTCATAAACATCAAGTAAATATAGCACATGGTCATCTACCATTTAATTCTTTAACAAAAATTTAACTACTTCACTTTTTAGTTCGGTCCGAAATAAAGTGGCAGCGGTTAACGTTTATAATTTAACACTGCTCAAAATTTTAAGGTAATTTTTTTTATTTATTTGACAGTTTTATACATTGTTACCCACGTCAATGTCAATTCAACCCGGATTTGAATTTGACTCGCCACTTTCACCTTCGTAACCTTCATCTGGGCTTTCCGTTAGAACTTCTTGAACTTTAAGATTGTACACCGACTTATTAATAGGTTTCGTACATTGCAAATTTGATTTCGAACTTTCACATTCAGTTTGAGCACCGACACAACGTTTTGTTACTTCGATTGCAATGTGCGGACATGTTTCTGTATTAACTACACCCGCTGCCGGAAGGCAGTGCGGCCATTGAACTAAAGGTGGTGTCGCACAGCAGGATTTTGTTGGGGAGCTGCGATATTCGCTAGGCGATCCCGGTTTTGTGGTACAAATTTGATACCCATCTGCAGTATGTCTGACACCCGGACAATAATGTTCGTAAGACGCCGGATGAGTAGTTCGAGGCAGAAACTCGACATCTCTAGAATACCTTGCAGTTGATTGTCTATTTACGCGATTGTGCGGTAAAGTTCTATAAAAACTAACCCGCGATTCATCTGCACCAAGTAATCCGATTGGATTAAGGTGTACGTCAGCGGGAAGACTATAAAATTCGCGATTGTTTGGAATAAAATTTGGAACTGTCTGTATATGAGTATGAGTTAAAGCGTTGGGGTGAATTTCAAAATCGGCAACTGCATTTTCGGCGACCTTTCCGTAGGTTAGTCTAACAGACTGTTCTTTTACATCCCCTTCGCGTTGACGCTCGACGCTTTCTGTATCGTTGATAAGGTCGGGGTTTTGTTCTAACTGAAATCGTTTCAGCGATGTAGGACTTCTAAGAGGATTTGCGGTTACAACAGGGGAGACCAACATTTCCTCAGATACGTGTGACGTCGAGTGCAATATCATCATTTCGTGATGACGATCGGCTACGATTAAATTAGTGCTTTCTTTGAGAGGTTCGGAATAATCCTCCGAACTGTCTTGAAAAAGAGAATCTTTAGTTGAATTACTTAGCGTGGCGATTTTAGATTTTTTTCGTTTTTTATTAAAACTTCTGCTAGTGCTGCATTTGATAACGTATACGATTGCAATTAGTATTGTAATTATGGCAAACACAGCTGCGGCTGATATTAAAATTAAAAGGTATTCGAAAGAAAATGGAACAACCACAACTGAGACTGGTTCTTGTTTAATCACGATTCGCAGAGTAAAATTTGATTGCATCGCACCTGCATTATTTTCTGCGGTGCACACAAATGTTCCGTTATCTTCTGTGTTTGTGTTGTAAATGAAAAGTTCACTTCGTTTATCTTCCATGCCGTCTTCTATAAAATAAATTAAGTGCAAACCTGGAGCCACAATAGAGTCGTTTTGTAAAACGCGTCCTTGAAATAGCCAAGATACGCGAGCTTCTGGAACTGCACGAACGTGACAGAGTAAGGATACGTTTTTTCCTTCGCCAATTTCTAAGTAAAATGTGGTCGGAGATACATCGGGTAAACAAGCTAATTCTACGTCAGGTACTGATCGAACTGATTGTCCGTTAAGTCGGGATGGAGTGCTGCAAATGGGTTCGAAATTGTGCGGTATGCTAAATTCGAACAACCACGTGTGTAAATCTACGATGTGGCAATCGCATTCCCAAGCATTTCCTTGCAGCTCAATTCCTCGTAAAGACTTTGGAAGGCTTCTAGCAGAGCGTAACGTTGTTAGTTTATTACCATCTAACCGCAACCACTCTAGGCTATTAAGTCCTTCAAATGCACCCTCTTCAACATGCGATATTTCGCAGTCGCCAATTTCGAGAGTATTCAGGTAAGACAAGTGACTGAATGCGGCGCGCCGTAAGGTTTTAATAGGATTATAGTTCAGCGTAAGTTTCATTAATGAAGGGCAGTCTATGAACGTTTCGGATGGAATAGATACCAACAAATTACCGGACAAATCTAATTCGACAAGGTTGGTTAATCCCTTGAACGTCCGGTCCTCTATGCTTGATATTCTACATCGCGATAGATATATCCTTTGTAAATTAATTAAATCCATCCTTAGAAACTTCTCCTTACTTAGAGATTGTAGATTGTTGCTAGAGAAATTCAATACTTGTGTTCCTGGATCTATACCCTTAGGGATTGCGAGTAGGTCCCTTTTGTCGCACTCTACAGTCTGTTTACCGTTCTTCCACTTACACACGCATACACTTGGGCACGCTCGACAGAATTCAAAAAAGAATACAAAACATAAAATCAATACTGGTTTTCCACTAGACATATTGCATCAGAGTATGAATTTGTTCTCGATTGTCAGTAGTAGCAGTGGGTCGTTTCATTCTTTAATCCTTCGCTTAATGCTTCATCCGTTTATCTGAAACAATGGAATAATTGTTTAGAAGCTTGTTTCATTTTTACATTTTATAATTAATATTTTGTGTCATAGAAACCCTAGATTATTGTGCTGTCAGCCTCAATTCCGTAGAAAAAAACTGAAAACACAATGGGGTTTTTTTATGAAGTCAATAATTTTTATTATGTTTGAAAGCATGCCTCTCACGTACGATTTTAATATAATACTAAAAATAAAAGAGCTTTAAGCATTTTATTCGTGTAATTGAAAATGCATTGAAAATCTCTTTTCGTTTAAAGGGAATTACCAATTATGTGACCACATACGTTGCTTACAACCTTTATGTGGGGTAATATTGAGAAACAATTTTAGTAAAACTATCATTTTATTAGTAATGCTTTAAATTTTTTTTAAAGTAACGAAGGGTTTGTTTAAAATCAGCAACATAAACAAATTAGTCAAGTTGCGGTTGCTGGTGTTAAAAAAATATTTTATATTTGATCCTTTCCTTTAGAATCATAGGGGTTGCGTAGGGAATTGGGATAACTTGCCGTATTTTAGTTTTTACCACAAATTGAAAAGGGGCTACAAGTTTGCATTCCGAAAAGCGTTCTTTTTTTTTAAATGTAATTTTATATTTTTTTTGTGAAACACGTACCACTATAATAATGGAATGCGATTAGTGGAAATATCATTAATCATGTTATAAGTTCGATTAATACCTACAAGAGCAATGGTTATTCCTTCTGACAGATTCAATAGAGAATATCGATAATAATAGAGTAGATTTGTGTGCAAAATTACGTGTTTGTATAAGGGAAATATTAGAATTAATCTCTTTGGAAATTACTACAATTGTTAATTATTAGTGTAAAAATATTTAATTGATCGATCACAAAATTAATATATTTAATCTATGTGAAATATTTGAACATAATTTAAACTTATAACGCCAATGACATGTTGTAACTGTTGGCAATAGAAGTCAACTACAAAGACATCTTTGATGATAATCTAATCTAACTTCTGTTTAATGTAGGTAGCGCAAAGTTTTAACCTGATAATTAATCTTATAGCTACGTCAACTTTAAGATAATTAATAATGATTTTTTAATTTTAAAATAACACTAACGTTCAATACAAAAATTGAAGTCTATTCTATTTTACAAAAAATATTGGGTGGGCGTTAAACAAGCCCATGTATGTGTGTTTAATAAAGTTTTTAGATATAATTATAAATTAACATAAAATTAGAAGCTAAGAAAATTAAAATAGCGTTAAATGTGGTTTCTATATAATTTATTTTACCTCGCTTTTTGGCGAGATCAAATACAAAATTAAAATATACCAAAGAGACTAACAAAAGTTAATATTTGCATTTCAAAGAGGGTCCGAATGACATAATTAAAAAGTGAAGTACGGAACATTAAAATTGCACTGTATCTTTTATCAAAAAATGCAGACAAAAGAAAAATTATAAGGTTTAATTAAGTTTTTGCTGTGATATCTAACAAAAAGTAAATTTAGCTGAAAAAAAAATGTTTTGTACCTTCGGGCAAATTTTTGATCATTATCATAAACATTCTTTGTACACCTAACATCTTCCCACACTATCATAATAGATTATGTCCAAAACCAAAAAAATTTAGGTTCAAAATTATTGTTATGAATTTCCATCATTTTATTTGGTAATTACTTCTTATAGGAAATCGGAAAGTATTTTTAATACATAATTAAGTGATTTAAATTTTAGAGTAGCCTTGAAGAAGCCCAAGTTAGTCCTATGTCGGTCATAGATACGACGAAGTATAATTTATTTTGTACTTTTGTAAACTTATTAAAATTAGGTTTATTCATCGATTAATTGTTTACTTTAGAAGTATTTTTTATACCTTGAAAGTCAAAAGTAGATTCTGCTTTTTCAAGGTTTTTCTGTGCTTATATAACTCAAAGGAACCAGGATGTGATTGACGGCGGACTTGGTCGGCCCTTGATTATTGTATTCAAGAGACACTGAACATTAGCCTTTAAATTGTATGAGATATGAGTTCGTTGGTGATGCCGATTCTGGTGTTAAAGACTGATGTAAATTTGAGTTAAAAATTGAGAACGTATGCGGGCATGTAATTGTTTGGAAAGTTTACTGATTACGTCTGTTTGACATAAGGGTTTGCTAATCTTCCATTGAGCGACTATCAATATACACCTAGTAAATACCAGGCGCAAAACAAGCAAGGCATTTTAGAGATCGCCAGAACTAGAACTACTATATGCTAGTCAACGGTACGATAAAGGAATTCGAAATCAATCAGAAACTCGGATATTAAGTGTCAAGCTTCCAAGGTAAACTGTTATAAACGAAGTCATAAAGTCAAGAAATAATATTAATGTTATACAAGAAATTATTTATTTATTTACTTAACTCTAATTAATAGTTGCTTATTATTAAATTTGAGCAGCAAAAGTTATTAAATTACAAGACAAATTTAAAGAGATTCTAATAAAGAGATATTTGTCTGGGAGAAGAATTAAATATGTCAAGTAAGTGCGTATTTATGTTGTAATTTTTATACATAATAAAGATATGTGAGCTTTTTAATAAATTTGAGAGTGGTGTTAGAAGGTAAAAAATTAATTTTTTTCTTGGAAGTATTTTGGAAGCAAACATATTTGTTTTTCTAGTAGAAACTAGCAATTAATACAATTGCATATAATTTTATTTAAAAGAATAATAAAAAAGTATTCTCTCCTCACCATAAGTCTGTTGAAAAAATGTCTGCAGTAAACTAGGATGAGAGATGCCTATGTTTGGGCATACTTTACCATTTTAAAACTCGGTAGTTTTAAAATTGTCCTTGTACAGATTTTATGCAATTTATTTGTACATTGCACCAGGGATACCATATTATGAATGAGTACTCCAGCTTAGGGCCAACTAATGGAATGAATAACTGCTTCAAAAAAAAACATATTAGTAAAGTCACTAGGTCATCTTGCAATAAATCCATAATTTCGGCTAACTTGAGATACAATATTATTAATGTGAGCTTTAATAGATAGTTTGGAGATTACCCCCAAGTATGTAACTACTTTGGGTCTGACTAAGATAGTAGAGTCAATGTTATAGTCACGCCCAAAAAGTTCTGGTTTTAAGGAGAATACATAACAGTACATTTAGTAGAATTTAAGTGTAGCATATTATTACGACACTAGCTCACAATGCAATTTAAATTATCTTGTAGAAAATAACAATCACTAATACACTAAAATGTCATTTATAAATATGTTGAATAGCAGGGGACCTAAATTGGATCTTTGAGGCACACCAAACGTAGCTAAGTAATCTTGCAATTTATAACCGTTACAAACAAAATATTTTGCGTTTGGTTTGATAAGTACAAAAAAATAACTTTATTAATGCCTGGGATAAACCAAATTTGGATGATAAGATTAAATATCGAAACCTTAAGAATAAGTAAACTCAAAGTCATTAAATGAGAAAATAATAAACACCATCCACGTAGAAGTCGACAAAAAACTAACGAAAAAATTTAAGTTATAACATGATCGGTTTAAAAAGGTAAATAAGGGCCTAAGAAACTAAGTTAATTGAAACATTACAAGCACTAAAGACAAGATGTCGTAAGTGAGCATTTAAAGATAAAGTACAGGAAACGCAAGAAATTGAAATAATTAAATTTAAAAAACTTATAACAATAAAGCTAAAACTAAATGAACTCCTTAGGAAAATAAAAAATATAAAAAAAAGTAATTCCGCAGAGCCTTTATCAAAAAAATTTATAATTCATGTACTTCAATACCATAAATAAATAAATCCAAACGTATAATATCCTTAAATGTTAAAAAAAATTTAAAAAAATGTGTAGAAATAAAATTATACGTCAATATACAAGATAATTTATAAGGTAACCGGAAAAAACAGAAAGAAAACAATAAACAAAGTCCTAGAAAAAAATATTTTTTGTTAAGAAAAAAGATACTAGAAACACTCAAAAATGTACAAAAAACCGTATTTGCATAATAAAAACTTTAATGGTTGTTAATGGCCTGGTTTTGATTAGCATAACTGTTATCAATTTTATAAATAAATAGAAATTAAATTATTTTAGTAAAATTTGACTTTAGTTTCTAACTAAAATTACAATAAGCTTACAACTACATGACTTATTTTAATATCATAATAAAGTTGTCATTGACATAATTCGATGTACTATGAAATAAAGTTATTAATTCTGTTTAGTTTAGGTAATATATAAAGTGCAATCCTATTCAAATCTACCAATTATTTGCACAAAAATAATTAACATTTGACACTCGCAATTGCTATAATGCAGTTTAAAAAAAATTATATAAACTACGAAAGAGGCCTAAGAATATTACCAAACAAAGTACATAATGTAATCAAAAACATGACAGAAAGCAAAACAGTGGCACATACAACACCGAAACTAATTAGATTGTGACAATACTTCTTGGTTTTACGATTTTACTACTAATTTTAAAGCCAAATTCCTCTTTGTGGTTATGCAACTATGAGTACACGTATGTGTTGGAGATTTGGAGATTAAATAATCATAGTTGACGTCGTAAAACCGGCTTAATTTGTGTTTTGAAATAAACTGATTTTTTACCAGGGGTCTTTGCTTGATGCGTTGATGAACTTTCTTTTCTTTTTCGCTGCTTCAAGTTGATGCTTAGAGTGCTGTGCTTCCGAGAAAAATTTTTTGTTATTCTAATGCAATTTTGAAATTTATTAAAATACGGATGCACCTACATAAGAGCTCTCAAATAAATACACAGAGAAGTTTGCAACATTTCTGAACGTCGTAAGTTGTATACATTTTTTTATTTCTTTTGTTATTCCTAAATTCTTTGTGATCGCCATTTTGTTTCCACCACGTTTTAGAACTTCGGTTGGATGGTGAATTTGGGCTGATAATAATTAAGTAAACCATTAAAACAGTAAATCGTGGCTGGTTATCTGTATATCTATTTTGTTGGCAAAAAACCGAGTCGCCAGGATTAGGTTCTACGGCAGGGCCCATACCTGCCACGCTACTGCAAAGATCTGGTACACCATCTCTGGGATTTGCTATCGCCCTCCAAATCCACCTTTAAATTATTTCTGGCTACTACTGTCTTCTTAATCGGTCACCGTGTCGTTCTAAAAAGAACACTACGAAACTGCTAACACGAATGCGAGCCGACCGTTTCTTCTTTCCAAATAAGTAGAATAATATTTTGCATGCTTCACTTTATAAAATTGTTTATGTTTACGCGTTTGTGTCTGTAATTCAACGCTGAATTACCTCCATAACTAGTGTGCGCTTTTAATTTTTAAAAGATTTTTTGGAAAGTAATTCTCTTAACTTGCGTTACAATAATCAGTAATCAAAGTCGAACGCCCGATGCGGTATGAACTTGGCTTATTAATAAATTTTGAATTCACTTTCATATCTGTGACTTGCATGAGAAAGTCCTTTATTTTGTTATTCTATTATTTGATGCGCAAAACCTATCACTTAATACGGTCACGCCCAACCAGTAGCGTAGTTAACGTTGCGTTTATATGTATTCACCCACGCCCAACCAGTGGCGTAATTATTTATTTTTGCAGCAGTGATCGTTTTATATTGTGTCCGTGTTATATTTATGCTTTTGTGGTTATCTCCTCGTTCTTTTAGCAACAATAATTATATCTCTAACCTTTTTACAGTTTGTTTTCTTTTGTTTCTGGAGTTTCTAGTGCGTCTAGAAGATTATCTATACGATATACTAGGTGGCGCCTTTAAAAACTATTGCTGTAGTGTGAGAGCCTGCTTTCTACTAGTTTGTAAGTACAACCACTACCCCTCTGCCACTAGAAAATCTGCCTGGCCAGGTTTTCATCATTGCCCTCCCCAACTACCTTTTATCTGAAAAGTACCTTAACAAGATATATAGAGATTGGTTGGTTCACGTCCATATTTAAAAATGTTACAGTTAATTTAGCAGCAAATGCAGAGTATTTACAAACACTAATGGGTAACCTTTTAAACCGGTAAAATTACATAATGTTATAATATTTACAGAGTACTATAATGTATGTACGTTAAGTAAACAATACTATTATTTCTTCTTATTTACACCGGTTGGCAAAATATAAATATGAGCATAAAAAGTAGATACAAAACTTAGAAAAAGTCAGAACTCTGTTCAGATCTATTCAGAAAAATGATAAACTCAAAAATGAGATTGCTGTGATGGTACGTGCTTCTTGTTATTTTTAATAATTAGAAGGACAGATATTTACCAACACAACTGAAAAATGTGAAAAACAGATAAAATGTTGCTCTACAGTAGAATATTGAAAATATCATGGATACATACAGTTGCATTTGGGTGGTTTGTGATGTTAAGTTTATAAAATTTAGATTACTAAGGTTTTGAAGCCCAATGGTATAATCCTATATACCACCGAGTTTTGTAGCCCACGCTCATTTACCAAGCAGCTGACTAGTGTTTGATTCCAGTAAGAGTCGTCTTGTGTACGGTGAGTTTTAACTTAGAAGTAAGTAAATGCTGTCTTAGTAACTTCTTGTTCTTCTCATCCATCCCTTATTTTATCCGCCTTTGAAGCACACTCCCGGTTTATATACACATGTACATATTACATGTCTAAATGGGTATATACAAGTGCATCCCTTTTTACTAAAGTATGTCACCAATGCTGTAGCAAACTTGTTAGTTTCTTTTTTATTTGAGGGAAATGAAATACACTTGATGATTTTGTTTGTTTAAAACCGGAAACCAGATCGCTCTTCTATTGTTAACTCTAGTACTTCAAAGTATCACATATTTTGTATAAATGTTGCGACACCTAGTGTCGTCTGGTCCTATTGCAATACGTCCAAAAATTCTTTCTGTAGATATGTGATTATGTATTTTGCCATACAACATACTGCATAGCATGTTTTATATTCCTTCCTTCTACAATTCATCGACATTAGTTTGATCAATTTTACAATCTTGATAGTTTTGTCTATTAGTTCAAATATTCTCTGCAGAATGGAGAAAATTATAATGACCAAATCATCTGCGTATCAAATCAATACTAAGTTTTTGTGAGTTTGTAAGCGCATAAGGCTGTTATACATAATACTGCCCAGATTTATAAGATCTCCAACTGTTTAATTGGATTGTGTTTCCATACCCCTTATTATTTACTCAAAAACAGATTGCTTCTTAGGAAGGTATAAGCATTATGGATGTCTGAAAATTTCACTTACACATCTGTTTAATATTTAGATAACTTTTTCACCGACAACCAGTCTTAAACTAAAATTTTATTACAGAATTGCGGCTTCATTATTCTGTGTAGCGTAATCCAAATTTGTAACAAGTAAAATAATTGAAGTGTTTGGGTCTTTCCTTACGCACATCTTTGATAACTAGTTTTGCTCCATTTGTTTCCCAAAGTTTTACTTACTTCGGCCAGCAGTTCATCAGTGCTTACGATATTGTGAGATTTCATTCGGGAATTCAAACCTTGTAAAAAAATCTGGTTGTTTATTCATTCATTCATGGTTTCTCCATTTTCTTTAGAATTGTTTATTTTTTTAAACAAATAAAAATGATTTAATAAATAGAACCAAACACGAACTGCAACTAAAACAGTAATCAACTCATATTTCAGTCATTATTGGCGAACTGATACTAAAACAAAAATTTAAGCAAGTTATTGAATGTGTGTTACCTCTTTTTGATTTATTTTTTTTACGAGTCAATTGTTTTGGTCTTATGAAAGTGTTTGTTTTAAGTACGTTGTGCTGTATTTTAATTAGATTTCGTTCGTGTTGATAAAGCACATTCGTATTCAAACCAAGTTTGCTGGAATATTTATTTCTTTGTCATTTGATGTTTTTTTAAAAATTAGTTGTGGTGTTGTGAAGGCGTTTTGCATGTTTTCATACATTTAAACTTAAAAAAAATGTTTATCTTGACAGTTTTTATCAAAGATTTGTAGAAACATATACTATTTGTCGCCGTATTGGTTTTGTTGAATTAATAAAGTCTCTGTTTGTTTCAAGAAAAAGCTTGAAAGTTTTTGCTTTTATAAAGTGAATTGGATTATTTGTTTTGACTAGCTCTACAGTATACTGATTACGAACCACGGTTAAATTCTAAATTTGCAGATTGATTATCTTTCTCAGAACTGTAACGTATTTTTTTTGTAAGCTTTTTTGTGTATCTAGAAACTAAAACAAAGGGGGATGCACGTCTCCAGTTTGTATTATAGTATTATTAAGTTAGTCGTTATTTGGACTCTAGGTTAGTAACATGTAGTGAAAACAAAAACGTAACTTAGCAGCATAATGTTATTAAAATTATAGTGAAGCACGCAAAACGGTGTTCGCGTAACTATTGAAAAGTGATTCGTATGCGTGTGTTTAACTTACGTTGATAATAATGTTAAAGAACAAGCCAGTTCGTGAAACTAAATAGATTTTTCGTTTAATTTAGATAAGATGTCAAAACAAAGGCTAACAAACTAGTCAATATCTATTACAACTGCAAACAAATTATAGCAATGCATACCGTAAAAACTTTGAACGATTGTATCGGCGCAATAATAAGGTTTCTGATTAAATAAATTTGGTATAACAACGACATAAATCTTGGAAGTTTTGGTGTATAATTCAAAACGGATTATTCGGTTTATCAAAAAAAAACCAACTGTAAGTAAACTGATTGTTGTTTCCGGAAAACTATCGTGTTTTGAGTACTTTTTGTGCGCGATTACAAATAACCAAAAATTAAGTCAGAAAACCTCCTTTTATAATTTTTCGTTTGTTCTTGTTTGGTAACGTTGTATTGTTCCAAATGAATGAACTGAGATTGAGTTTGTGAATTTTCAGTCTAATGTTCAATTAGTTATTTGTTTTAAACAAAACCCGCAGTTTCATTTCAATCATGATCTTCGTGAATCTGTAATTAGTTTTAAGCAAATTTTGGTATAATCTGCGTTCACTAGTAAAAGCGAGCAGTGATGGTATTATATTTTTATATTTTTTCGATTGGTTTTAAGTAAAACGATTGCGTTAAGTAAAAGAATGCAACTGTGGTGTAACCAATATTTGTAGATACTCTTGGATTTAAATAGAAAATCTTACGTCATTCGTGTTTTTTTATGAAGCGCTTTCTTTGGAGAGTTTAGAATTTTTCTTAGATATTGGAGTAAGCGTTTGTTGAACATTTGAAAAGATCAGGGTGGCGCCTAACAAAATCCCGATAGTGACTCATGATAAGGACCTTTAGTCTTCCGTAAAGGTAAGTTTCGTTATATCTACCCCTCGCCGATGAGTTAGTTTACCACTTGTTGGGTCGTGTTTATTTTAGAATTGTCATGGCGTAACATGTGAATTCACAATATTAAAAGCTAATATTAACTTACTCATTGTCACCTTTAATTTGAGGCACTACAAATGGGGTGATGGCGTTTGATATTTCAAAGTAGAAAACCCCTGTGGGATGACTAGCTCCCCTGATTGAAGTGAAGCGATTTCGGTTCCTTCCACATAACATTTATATCAAATGTACTTGTCAAAACTCTCATATTTTTCGAGATATTTACAATAAAGTTTTTTAATTGACACCCTGCACTATAAGTATGTCAGTGCAAGATGCAATCTAACTAATTGTTCTTACAACAAATTAAAGCAATGACGTAAACATTATGACTTAAAATCTACTGATAAAAAATCATTCGTATCGCATATGCATTATTTTAAAATATTGAAAAAACATGTAGCAATAATATAGTCTAGTATTTCTTCTCCTAACAAATTTCATAAAAGTTCCATTAACAGGTTTTAGAAAAATAATGTTGGAAACTAACAACAACATTACACTAAAACCACTGTTTAGGACTAAAACCACAAGCACGCCTCTTGTAAATTATTGCACGATAAGGAGTTTCTCGCAAAGTTTTGATTAGAAATAACTTTAATTTTATTAATATATTAACGGCAATTTCCATTTTGCAGACATAAATATCGATTGACTACACAAGGAAAAACAAATAAAGCGTTGGTTGGACATTAAATGCATTTATATATGTTTAAATATTGCTAATGTGATGGCCCAAGGCAAATTCCTTTTATTTGCGCATTGAATTACGCGATTTTAGGTGTTAATTTTCTTTTTAGAATCCAATTTAAAAATGAAAATTTTTCCAATTATTCATGTTTGATAATTGAGTTTTGTATTAGTTGAGTTATTTTCAGGATAACAAATATTTGCTCGTTCTTTAACTCATTTCTAATATGAAAGTTTTTTTTATTATAAGTTTGTTATTAACAAAAAAATTTAAACATAACATTTATACCAAATAATAGATAATACGATAGTTCTTGTTATTCGCAAACAAAATTATATTATTATTAAACAGATGATTACTACTGCATTGCAATTAAACTTTAAAGCATAAAACTTGAAACTAAAATCATATTAATTTAATTAATCAATTGTATTATACTGTACTAACAACCATTTTTGTTATTCTATTGACGTTGACGTCCGAAATAATAATGATGAAAGCCGGGAGAGGATATGCACAATAATATTATTGTTATTATTATTTTTAAATAAATGAACTCAGTTGAATTTTGTAATAAATAAATGCAGCTTACTTAATAATGCAATAATTCAAATTTAAATTCAAGTTCTAATTTAAATTTTTTTAATTATTTATGTTTGCTAATTAAGTTATTAACATATATTAAAATTTTTTAACTTATTTTTCATATAAAATTTTTATTATTAAAATAAAGTTATACCGAAATTCAGTATAATAAATTAAAGTTATAATATTATTTATAAAAAAATTTGAATATGAAGGTTATTATGATTGAAATGTAATACTCTACGCTTGTCGTTTCCTTATTGAAATCAGATGATGATGATAAAAGCTCGATTCTAAATTATAATTATAATATAAATTTTATTAAATATGTAACACTCATTAGCTTTCTGTAAAACTTTTATATTTTTTTAATAAATAGAAAATAAACATTTGGTAATAATTTGATCCTTCGATAATAATAGCCAACATAAGTGTTAGCAAAAAATAAAAATTTTGAATTGCTTGCTGTAAGTTTGCAAGAGGTTGTACAATAGCAAACAAACACTGAAAATTACTCGACAACTGTTTTGTCCTTTTGGGACTCTTCAGGAGTAAATGAACTCGAGTTTAAGTTCACTATTGTACTAATTTACTATTTCTCGATGGTATCTTATCCATTCTTGTTTGTGTTGTTATCAAAGTAATCTTAACTACTTTGACGAATTACTTTATAAGTTTAGGTGGCGCTTACATAATATATACTCTTTCTTATATATGAACTCAGACGCTCTATGTTCTTAATAAGCTAGTTTGGTTAAGATCGCAATTCAAGAAAGCATAAGAATCCGTATTGCTCGGTAGCAAATGCTATCTACGTTCCGATTTCAATTTGTGTCGCTGGTTTATTATACAGTGTGTCTACGGATGGGGTATCCTGTAAGTGAAAAATTTTAAAATTTTGGTTTTACCGAAAATGTCATTATTTATAAAAAGTTTTGCTTGTTCTGAAATCCCATAAACATAAACCAAACACAGATTAATCATGTAAAAAAACTAACAGTAAACAAAGAACATCTATTCAATATACTCTCCTCTAACTTCAAAACATCTTTCAATTTTCCTATTAAATTCTTTATAAGCATTTAGTAGCATTTCTGTGGTAATTTCATTTACGGCATCAATGATTGCTCGTTTTAAATCTTCAATATATTTTACTACGAAATGAGACAGATTTTGAATAACTTGAATTTTGTTTTATTTTATGGGGTTTTGGAACAAGCAAAACTTTTTATCAAGAATGACATTTTTCGTTAAAACTAAAATTTAAAAATCTTCGATATCTTGAATAGCTTTTAAAGTATTCGACTTAAAATTTCGAAAAAAAAATTAGTTTTGATTCATTAGTATTTTTCGACGCTGTTTAAGAAAATCACTAATATCTCAACCAGTTTTTAAAATATTCGAACCAAACTTACACTATTTTGGCTGTAAGTTTGGATATGAGCCGTACATTGGCGATTGTTTTTGTTTTTTATTTAATAAATTATAATACTAACTTATGGGTAGAATTTAAATGTTAAATGAAATATTGCATCAGTACAGGACTTAATCAAATTTATAATTTTTAAATTGAGAAAATTAGGAAATTGTAATTTGCGACATCTAGTACTACAAAACTGAACTAATAAATGTTTTATCGTAACTTTGTTAAATTAATTACCTATGACTTTTACATTGATTTTTAATAACTAACGAACTAGATAATATCTGTTACCCAGATACATAATAAAAACTAAACTAATTACATATCAAAGCCAAATCACGTGACACTACATTCCCCATTTTAGCCACTAACATAATATTTTAGATAAGCTGGTCTTTTGATAATTCTTTTATGTCGTTGTCTAATTTCAGAAGGCAGAGCATCCTCATCTAAAATTGAAGTTTTTTTTTCAATCTTAACTCACTAACTACCACTTCACTAGTATGGTAGTTTGATTCACTAATATGCATATCGTCATTAATATCAAATTTTGAATTGTTATCACAAAAAAGGCCTGACAGTACTAGAGTAAATCTAAACCAATCTAGAGCTAGAACTAAATGTTACCTGTTTCTCATATGCAGTTAAGTCGATTACTCAAACACTGTCTTTTTTCTTCAATTTTTTTGTCTTCAGTTGAGCTATTTTTTTTTAAATATTCTTTATTGGTTTATTTAACAAACTAGGCAAAACGGGTAAGTCTGTTTTTAGTCTATGATTCATTAGAAGTTCTGAAGAACTAAATCCAAATTGTAAGGACGTTGACCAATAGGCTAGTAACCCCAAATAAATGTCTTTACTTTTTTTTAACTAAATTTTGGTTACTTTGTCAGCAGCTTCAATGTAGCCATTTAACTGACCAAAATAAGGGCTGCTCGTTATATGTTCAAATCCGAACCGTTTTGCAAACCCTTTAAATTCTGAAGAAAACTGTGAGGCGTTCAGATCGAATAATGTCAGAATCCCATACCCTGCAAATATTTCTTTGAATTTTAAAATTACAGTTTTTTCTGTTAAATTTATTAATTAAAACATTTTTATAAAACGAGAATACTAATCTGTTACTATTAGATACCAAAATTAATGTTTAAATAAATCTACTGCTATTTTCTGAGAAGTGTCATTAGAAAATTTATTTTTAATAAAACGATTGTTAGGTGTTCCACACAACTAGTAGATATACGAATTAAATTTTTATTTGGACAGATAATCCTAACCACTATACGGATGATGTGTCTCGTAATCTGCACTTAACAATTACTAAATGTTCTTAGTGCAAAGATTCTATAGATCTGTGTGGTAAAAATTCAGGGATTATTATTCTGCTACCACGTAACAAAAACCTTCGTTAAAAAAAATTTTGGTTCTATACTGAAAATATGGAATTATTTTATCATCTAATTTATTTTTTTAGACCACCCTTCTAATAAATATTGTTATAATTTACTTCAAACATAATCCTTTAATTGTTCTAACTTGATTTTTTGAAAAAATTACTTTTTATTAGAAAACTATTTACTATCAGATTAACATGTGCCTCAATTTCTTCTGACAATTTATCAGAAGTGGGAGCCAAGTTAGAGCCAATGCTTGACGTTCTATCTGTGTGTATTTTTTTTTCTATCTGAGAAAATCAGTACTTTCTGATAGTTGGCCAAACGTTGGCAACTACGGCTACTTTTTCAACACGCTCCTATCCTAGAAGACATTTTTGTTTCAATAATGACTCCAGCCGAGGAAGTCTCAATTCATATACTTACATATATCTTTGGATATTTAGTCAACACCCACATATGAGATAATTGTAAACTTACGCAAGAACAGGATAACATCGAAAACAAGAGTAGTATATTAAAGAACTAGTTTCAGAAGACGCATTTCATAAGACGAGTATAGTTGTACGAGTCGCTAAAATAACTTCTGAAACGAATTCTTTATACTATTTTTTCTATTTTGGGCTTTTCAGATTGATTTTAAAATAAAATTTCGCGAGTTTTTAAATTTAGGAAATTTTGAAGTGTAATTGCTAAAGTGGCAATATTTTCATTAAACTTTGGTTTAAATGCTAGTTAAGTTTAATTAGTACATTTATCATATGTTTTATTAAAAAAAATGGGTGGAAATAAAAATAAATAGATAAATAAACCTACTGAACATTAATTATGATTTAAATTAATGCACACCGAACGTAATGACAGCTTGGATGTTATCAGTGTAACCACCGTTCGGAATAAAAATTGTTCTATTTTTATAAAAGAACTCAAGTTTCTATAAAAGCACTGATTTAGGTGCTTTTATAGCTCTGTAACCGAACCAAAATAGAAAAACACTTTTAACAACTGGCTTTTGATTATTATTGCGTTTTTAGGTCATGGGTCTTGTGAAGAGTATTTACATTTAATAGTACCTAATTATATCGTTGCAAGAAAAAAAAATTTGATTAATTGGTTCAGAATTTACCGGAAATTACGCATTTTTTACTTTTCTTTTGACAGCGATCCAATTTTGAGTTAAAACTTGACCTAGATATTATTACAAGTTACTGCTGTAAAATGACGGAGTTTCATAATTGACAATTAAATATCAAAGTAGGTATTTACAAAAAAAAGAAATGTAAAACAGAAAAATACCATGATTTTATGTTTTACATTCGGTTCTTTTGTAAATATCTGCTTTGATACCTAATTGGAAATTATTAAACTTCGTTATTTTATAGCAGTAACTTGCAACAATATCTAGGCCAAGTTTCAGATCAAAATTTGATCGCTGTCAAGAGAAAAGTAAAAAATGCGTAATTTCTAAACCAAATAATTAAAAGAAAATTATTTTGCAACAATATCGTTACCATTAAATGTAAATTCTATTCACAAGTGCCAAGGCTTGAAGATGCAATAATAATCAAATGCCAGCTATTAAAAGTTGTTTCGTGTTTTAGGGGTTACCCTGTCCTTAAGTTATCTGACTCAAAAAGGGTTCTAAAAAGGATAAAACTACTGCAGAGTGATTCTTGATGTTTGTTTACAATTGGTTGAGCTATTGGAAAAGTGAAATAGTTTTAAAGTTAATTCTTAGTTAGTGTTGATTGAAAAATCGACACTTTATAAATTGCTTACAGTATCAGTCGGCTAATTTTTAAAGAGAACTTCTGCATTCTTCTCAATGTTTGTTGATGAGCTGAGGGCTCTACGGTGGAGGTACACCAATACCAAAATTTAATTACTGTAATGCCATAATTTTGTGCCAATTTTTGCTATATAATACAAATTTTGTGTTCAAGCCGTAACGAAGTTATGCTACATTTTATATATTTTAGGACACGTGTTTTTTAGTAAAGTAGGTAGTAGATTATAGTTAATTATAATAAGAAGTTAATTTAGTAGCTTTGATACTTAGTAGATAACATTACTAGTGTCATAAATTTTGTGCCAATTTGCGGTATAATACAAATTTTGTGCCTGAGCCGTAATGCAGATGTATGCGTATGTATTAAAAATAATTAAGGATTATAAGTCTGCCATGTTAATACATGGAACTGTAATAATCATAGTATAATATTCTGTCATTTTCCATTTGCTTGTTTACGCCATTTTTTTTCTTTATCTAATCAACCGACTTATATGCGACCAGGCGCGACGGGCTTCCAAAATTGGGAATTTTTATTGTTGTCTAGGGTTTCTTAAATTAATTTTACAAATTTAATTAAACAGTAACCCTTGTTTAATTTTTTAACTGTTTATTGTACTTGACTTGACTTTTTATAATACACTTAACCAGTATACTTTCATCTAACTATTCACGTAAAATCCAACATAAGTTATGAAATAGCAAATTCTTGCAGCTGGTATATGATGTAGAAACACTGATATACAGTGTGTCCCAATCTGAGTAGTATTGTATAGGCATCTTTGTTATTAATAAAAATATAGATGAGGTTCAGAAGAGCAAGAGGTACTATCGATTGGAAATACGTACTAAAGCACCTGAATAATAAACAGTTGAAAAAGAAAGGAAAGAACATGTTCGTAATTTTTTTGGATTAGAGGGCTGCGTTTGGCAAGGACACGAGTTGCAGGACCAGAGTGAAAGGGAGAATGGGGAACAAATTTAAGACGGGAAGAGGACTGAAACAAAGATGTTGGTTAAGTCCGTGTTTATTTTCCTTATATATTGGGGATCTAAAAGAAGAATTAGAGAGAAACCAAATGGGAGGAATAGTGGCAGAAAGAATGGGTATTGGCGTATGCGGACGACATAGTTGTGATAGCAAAAAGTGAAGAAGATATAAAAAGAGTAATAAAAACTTTAAGAAAATACTTAAAAGAAAAAAAGTTAGAGGCAAACGTGAGCAAAACAAAAATCATGGTATTTAAAAGGAAGAAAGGGAAAAAGAAGAAAGTCTTATGGCATTGGGAAGAGAAAGAAATAGAGATTGCGGACAAATACAAATATTTAGGATATGTACTAAAATACAATAATAAGGATAGTGAACAAATAAGGGAATTGGAAAAAAATATGATAATCGGAGAAGTGTGGGAAATAGGGAAAAGAATATTTGAAAAAGATTTTGAAAAAAACGGTGGTTATTTGAGAGGATAGTCAAATCAATGATAATGTACGGAGCAGAGGTATGGGGATGGAAGAAATGGGTGGAACTAGAAGGTATACAAGAGAAGTACTGAAAGTGGATATTGGGATTACAAAGGAAAATACTAGAGTACATATTACAAGAGAAATCGAAAATAGAAAAGATAAAAACCCAAACGGGAAGAAGAGCGATGAGGTATGAAAAAAAGATGAAAAGGAGGAAAGATATTGAAATATTAATCAAATAAAAGAAGGAAATTATAATGAGAAGTATTGCGAGATTATTACAGAAAGGATACCACGTTATTAAATAGGAAAGGAAGGGCTGAAAGAGAAAAGAATAATTGCAAGATTTAGAGTGGTAAATAAAGAAAAAGAAAATAAATATTAATGGAAGAACGAAGATAGATTGTGCAGACTGTGCGGAGATGGATGGGAGAACTTGGAACACATAAACAAGGATGCCATGAAATGAGAGTGGAAGGAAATGATAAAAGGATATTGTTAGAGGGTAATGGGGAAGGGATCGAATAGATGAAGAAAGTAATAAAGAGAAGACAACGGATGGAGAAACAGAAAAGAAAAATAATTAAGTTAAATTAAAAGTCAAAAAGTTATTGTTATTACATAATGATATTTTTTTTATTGTGTTATTGTAATTATGTGTAACCAAATTCTTTTGTTTTTGTAAAGAACATAATAAATATCTATTCTATTCTATTCTATTCTAATTCCGATTCGTTCCGCTAATAAAGGCAAACTGTAATCCTTTTTCAAAACGATTATCGCAAGAATCTTTTCTAATTTTTTTTCTGAATATCACATTATATGTTTCAAATAAAAATCTTGACAAGTCGGTTATTATTTATTATCTAGTTTATTTTATTTATTTATTCGTATGGTACATTACACAAATATTGTATTGTGATGTAAGTGTTATGTATGGTGCCCTAGAAGATCAGTATAAACCTGTATCGTGTGGTGACAAAACCGTGTGAAATAGTAGATTGGTTCGTCTTGGCAAAGCATTTACTTCAAGATTTAGGAAAACCACTAAAACCTAAACATGTTTTTAGGCGTTTTTAATACAAATATTAAATATGGAGGGTGATCAGTACCTTACAGTACTCCATGGTCAACAAGAAAAACATGTTGTTCCTGAGAATCACCACTTTGGTTTCCGGACCTGGTCATCAAGACCCTCCCGGATAATTACGAAAAAATGTAAAACACAATTTCACAAAACACAATCACACACTAATATAGGGCACACTACAAATATTATCTAGTAATCAATGGAAACATATGAACAAACCGATAGTGTAAAGAAATTGAGCAAAAAATATATAATCTTGTTTAGTTTGAGCATAAACATTAATAGCTTTTGGTTTTGGTGATACCTTCAGCGTGAAGTTAGAGGTACAGATAAAGTTGAAATCATATAAGATTGCGTCTGACTCATTACGTATAGCGGCATGGTTTAAGTTTCATAAACGCATGTTCGTGTTAATTAGACATTAAACCAACAATCAAAATAAACCTTACAGTACTCCATGGTCAACAAGAAAAACATGTTGTTCCTGAGAATCACCACTTTGGTTTCCGGACCTTGTCATCAAGACCCTCTCGGATAATTAGGAAAAAATGTACAACACAATTTCTCAAAACACAATCACATTACACATTTAATTAATATTATTACATGTAAATACTATTTTGGGTAAGGGTTGACATGTTTCGGTTTTAGTGGTTTTCCTAAACCTTGAAGTAAATGCTTTGCCAAAACAAACCAATCCACAATTGCACACGGTTTCGTCACCACACTGTACAAGTTTATACTGACCTTCTGGGGCACCATACATAACACTTACATCACAATACAATATTTAAAATGTACCATACGATTAAATAAATAAATAAAATAAAATGTAAAATGTCTGAATATTATATTATGACAAAGCATTGTAACAAAGTTATTATAATAAAGTACATACGCATACAATTGATTTTAACTTCATAAAAATACAAATAACTTCATTACAGCATAAGCACAAAATTTGTATTATAAGGCAAAAATTGGCACAAAATTATGGCATTAGTAATGTTATCTACGAGGTTACAAGATTACTAAATTAACTTAACACGTTATTATAATTACTACATTACTAAAACGTTCGTGTGCTAAAATATATAAAATGTAAAATAACTCCATTACGAATTGGGCACTGAATTTGTGTTATACGGCAAAAATTAACACAAAACTATGGCACTACAGTATTTTGATTTTGGTGATGGTGTACCTTCAGCGTAAAGTTGGATGTACAAGTAAAATGTTGAATAACTCTGTTACGGCTTGGGCACAAAATTTGTATTATACAAAATTAGCATAAAATAGGCACAACATTATAGCAATAGGGTAATTTAATTTTGTTTGTTATACTGCAAAAATTAGCACAAAATTATGGCACTACAGAATTTTGATTTTGGTGATGGTGTACCTCTAGCGTAAAATTGGGGGTACAAATATGAAATGTTGAATAAACTCTCTTTCAAACGGTTAAAAGTAAGTAATGACACAGAAACAAATTATCTGTTGCAGTACAGACTAAATACTCTTGGAAAATCTGTCGAATGCTGAAACTTACAAATGACAAGTTAAATACCACAGCTCGAATTACAACAACGTTAATTTTTAAAGAAGATTTTTCATATTTTTTTACAACTTAGAAATAGACTTAAAATTTTAATAGTGCATAAGAAAATTTTGATAAAGAATTATAAAAGCTTCTTCTTTATTATATTCCAATTCTTATTAAATTTATATTAAAATTTACATGTTTGATAAAAATAAATATAAACTCACAAAAACTTTATATAAAAGTACCCTATGCTTTTATTAAAATAAAACAAACCATTTTACTCGAAAAATGTCAGTTCTAGGTTATTTATTAGAAATTTAATAAATTTAATTTCCATATTACTTTATAAATTATCCTCCAGACGGCTGGTATGACAACTATAATTGCCACCCTATGTGTTGGCTTTATCAGTGGACGATTAGTTTGCACTTATATGAAAATGTAACACCAAAGTAGGTTTGGATTTTATTGAGTAGTGAACACTATTTTTCCAAAATTTAAAGTTTAACACCATATAAAATATTATTAAAATTTGACAAGAGCTTCCAGTTTTAAATCTTCACGTCAGAAAAATCATTCTTTGTCTGTAAAATGGTGATTATACCTCTGTTTTTTCAAAATTTTAATTTTGTTTGCCAGAATGTTAATTAGGGATTCCTATTGTTAGAAGACTTTATATTTGATAAACTGGAACTTTAGAATAGAGCCAATATTAATATAATTGAGTTCATCATATTAGCACTGACCCGATGGAGCATCAGCAATTTTATGAGAAACGTCGCCTATAGTATTGTGTAAGTTTATCTAATATCATATCTTCTAATAAAAAAGGTCTATTATTTTATGTATGTGACTATAATTTAGTTTTAAAAATTTACTTTTACTGCCACCTTAATTAGATTGTTTATTAATCTTTTGTTATAACAGCTAGAAAAATAAAACAATAATAAAAACCCTATATAGAGTGAGATTTTTTTACAACTGAGCATAGAAAACACAATGTCACCATTAATTGCATGGACTTGAATTGTTACCCAGAACTTGTTTATTATTAGCAATAATCCTTACTTTGGGTAAGTAAAAAAAATTTTAAACGTTGTATTAAAAAACATAATAACTGTCTCATTTGTTAAAAAAATTGTTTTGTTAAGTGTTACATACATGATTCTTTCTAATTTCAAAAGTTCTAAACGGGTTCGAGTATAAGCGGCGTTGAAAAATTACAAGAAATGTTCCTTTTTGTAGCTAGCAACATTTTTTAATCATTATTTTAAGAATACGCTCATTTCGTTAACAGTTAACAAATAACGCCTGCTTATGATTTTATTACCATATTAACTTGGTTCTAAGTAGTGTAAATGTTACTGACATTTTAAATAAATCTATCTCAATTTATTTCTATATCATTTGCCTTTATTTGTAATAAAAATTAAAATTAAAAATCTCTTAAAAATTAATGTAAAATAGAACACTACAGCCAAATTAATTTAGTTTAGTATTCATTAATAAACAAAAGTTAGTGAAATGCCATTGATGTACATTTACATTGTATTTTTACAAAACCGAATTAAAACGTTATTTATCAAATGACAAATGATAACTAAATTTATTGTTGTTACAATTTTTTAATTACATTTCAGTTATAAATGATGATCAGATATTATTAATTTGAAATTTTATAAACAATAACTCTCATTAATATTACTTATTCATATTAAAAAAATATATGACGTATAGTAAGCCCACAAAGATAATCATCAACCGAGCAGACAACTGTCATAGACGGTCAACAAAACGCTTTCTAATACCGGAAGTTTAGTACGGCATAAAAGATGAAAAAATTACATAGCGGTCTGCAATATTAATAACAACAAAAACTTCTAACATCACCTCCACAACTTTAGTCATGGGAAAAACCGATGCCAAAATAGCACTGAATTGCAGTGTTTATTAAAATTACTAGCGTCGAACATGACACCTTAATTTGTTAAATAAAATTTTGACCCCACAACGTAACGTACTCAATATTGTCAAGTTGATTTATTTACCACAAAAAGTGAAGTATTGTAGCAAGATGATGTAATCCCTATAGAAGCGCAATATAAGCAACCTAGATTGCGTTTGACACAACCTAACGATGACGTTATAACCGCTTTTCCTATATGATACCGCAGTGTAACATACATATGATAGGCAGCAATCTAGAGTAGCAATAGTGTTATTCTAATTTCTATCAGAACTAGTGTCAAGTACGTAAAAACGCTATGAACAAACAGTAACATAACCCTCTTTAAAACAACCAATAATGCACCAATTGTTATCGTCTTTTTTTATCAGTACGTTTTAAGATTGCAATTTTGAGTTAAAATCAGGGTGTGATCGTGGGAAAGCCCAAACTAATTAAAATTAAAAATCTAATAAAATTTAAAAAAAAGGCAACTAACAATAACAACCAATTTCATTTATAAAATAGGTGATCTTTATTTTATCACCATTTTTTTATATAGTACTTGCAACCAATAGACTCTCTGAAAACGCAACCTTTTCCGTGTAGAGTGCACCAAAATACATCATTTGGATTTTTACATTGACACCATAAAAATAAAATGGGGTGGAAAAAAAATACTTTCTTGAAAACTTTATTGAACGACCTTGGATTTAAAAGGGTCTAGGTCATCCCGGTTAATACCACTTCGGTCAAAATCACTCTATGAAAAATAACCACTTCAAACAAACTTTAGTAAAAATAATTTGTATGAATAATCACTCCATGATATAAACATTTTTCTCTTGACATTTTTGATAATTATAATTAGTGTTTTCGTTGAAAATGATTAATTTTGAAGTAATTTTGACCGGAGTGGTGTTAAGCGGAGTGATTTTTAAGGAGTGATTTTGTTCAGATACTGAGCTTTAAAAAAGATCATTTATTACATTTAGTGATGATAAAAACTCCTTAATTTTTCTTATAGTTAAAAGATTTTCAAAAAATTGGGATTTCTTGTAGGAGTTAGGTGGTACACCCGTGGACTTTAAAGAAGCCCATCCTTAGGGTATTTTAAAAGTAGATGTGTATGTCATTAATATAAACTGATCATCGTAATTAACCGTTTCACATTTTAGACACATTTAAATTATAACAGCAAAATTTACTTATTCTTATTATAGATGTTATGTAGATGAATCGAGACACGGAGACACAGAATCTTTGTCTATAAAGCAGGTGTGCTGGGTCGTGGTTTAATAACAACAATAAAAGTTTTCGATATTATGTTGTGTTTTACTTGGCGGAAGGTTAGAACTATGAGTTTTCCTTATACGTGGGAATTTTTTCCTTAACAAGTTTACCCACGGGGTTCTCTCCGTTAAAAACAAAGCTTTTACTGCAGCCGTCTCCTAAAACCTTGAGGATGAGAATCTCTGGTAGCATGCGTACAAGGTGTTCCTTCAATCGTAGGATGCATCAAACCCACCATCAATTGATACATCGATCATGTGCAAAAGCACCAAACGGAAGATTATTTCCAACTTAGCCTCAACTTGAGCCAAAACTATATGTTAAAATATTTGAATTAGTCTAGAATTCTACAGCTAGTAACAAAAATCTCACTTCTTAATAATTCGGAGCAATTTTTGAGAAAATGGTGTAACCCTAAAAATTGATAAAAATGTTGTTAATTAACGGTTAAAAAACTTTTTTTCACAATTTAAATTTCCGCGCGAAATAGACTTGAAAACTTGTATGCACCTAACCTTACTTTCAAATGTAATTTTTGACTATTAGGTTGTTACGCATGTGGCCAGTCTTGTTCAAGATATTTGTATCAAAAAACGTAAGCTAATACAGATATCTTGAAAAATTATGATTTGTTTTAAAAAGTCGTTTACATCCACTTGAGTTGAATTAATTTACTTAACATTAAGAATTAGTAAAAGTTGAACATCGTTCCGTTAACACGTGCGTTTGTATTCAAGTATACATACAGAAAATTAACGTAGCATGAATTGATGGATCAACTTTAATTTAAGAATTTGAAGTTTGAAAACGTAGTCATTCAAAAAAAAAACAACGTAGCGATAAGTTCAAAAGTATAATGTAAGTAAGATATTTTTTTACTTTAAATTTGAATTTATTTTAAATTATATTTTGAGCAGTTTTTATCAGACAATTAATGTTCAACGTGAAAACGAAAACTTCTTAAGCTAACTTACTAAATGTAAAGACACTGAAACTATTTGTTTCACTTATAAATTCGTTTGTACGTTACTGCTAAACATCTTTACAAGGAGAGGAAAGATTCTGAATGATCACTTCTTGTCGATGTTGTTATTTTGATATTTTAATTTAGATCGATGGGTGTATTTTAAATAAACGGGCGACATCCGTTGGTTGATTTAGTTGTCCTACCTTGGTTTGTCGTAAATGGTGTCTTTAGTACGTTGTGACCGTCGAATTATTTGATATTTTTTGATTCAACAAGCATGGAGGGGTGTGCATCAGATAGGGAGATTTAAATAGCCGGCCAAAAACCGTTGGTTCATTTAATTGTCCTACTTAGTTTGGTGCAAGTGGTGTCGTTTATCTCTCTTCTCATCTTAATACCAAACTTTTACTATCACATTTACTGTCATTGAACTTATTATTTACCTGCCAATGCAAAAATATCAAAACAAAATTGCTTGATTTATGATTATGATTTGATTTAATATGATAATTTTGTATATATGTGTTGTTTTAATATTGTGTTTGATGATTTATTATTTTATTTGCATAAATGTCTGTACTATGTTATATTAATTTTTTGTGTTTTCTTAACATTTGACAAACAAAGTCATGAGATTATTTATTAACATTTATTACATAAAATTGAAATACACATCTAGTTGCAGCCTTTTATTTGATTTGGTTAGTATTTTGATTTATTGACATTTTAAAAATTTTAATTTAAGATTTGTGCATGTGGTTCAGTGTACTTTTCACGGTTTTTTTTTGTAAGCAGCTATGGTTTGAATTTGAGTTTTATCTTAATTTATTGGTTTATAATACATTATCCAAAGTAGATCAATTCTCATTCAATTTGAATCTATCCGAATTTCGTAGAGTAATTAGAAATAATCACAACATAGGATTCTTTCTATTTTATGTAGTTGACGATCACCATTTAGGCCGAAGTTTATTAACTTTATTTTTAAATGGGTTACCAATTTCTAATTTGTGTATTACAACATAGGTTAGTTATCACCTCTGATACTCGTTACTTGCTTTGAAATTTTTTCATGATCGTATCACTACATTTGTTAATATTGTACGTATAATTACAAAGAGCAACAACATGTCTTTTATCACTACTATTTTTGATTACAATTTAGAGTTTACTAAACCACAAATTCACTTTTTAAAGTGATAAAAATCGTTTCTACATAAATTATTTTATTGGCATTTTTTAATTAACAGAAATTTTTAATAAAGAATTTAATGAAAAGTTTATGTTTATGCAAATTTAGAGAAATAAATATTTTGTTAAATTGAACTATATGCTCTAAAGCAACATTTTTGTAAGGCAAATCAACACACCGAGTAATAAAACGTATAATGTACGCGCAGAGCTCACAAAACGTACACTGAATAAGCAAACACAACAGAGGTAAGAAGCTTAAGACATACAACGAATAACAATAAAGATGTGGAATTAGGTCGCTGATGAAGAACCAGAGACAGCTTGTAAGTGTTAGAGAAAACGTCAATAAAAATTTTAATTAAAACTGATTAATAATAAAAGAAACGATGCGTAATTTATTAGTTATAAAATAAATATTATTATATCACTTACGTTAATGGTTTCTATATATTTAGCACTAACTTTAAGTAACAAATTACTTTGCCTAGAATACTAAAGAAATTACATTAAGTTATATTTATACACTTTTGTTATCAGTTTCTTAATTCAGAAAATTGTGTCACCTGGTTACGGAATTGGAAGAGGTAGTAACTAGAGTGTTAAAATAAGAACAAAGGAAAAATGATATCTTAATTAGATTGTTTATACTTGACATCTTTAGGAATATCAATTTCCTCTCCTAAACCTATAAACAAACGTAAAAACAAAATTTATTGTTTTACGCATACCGGATTTATCAGCTTTCGTTTTTGCAAATCCTAATATATGCTAATAGTTTCTCGTACAGCTTTATCACTGCTGCAAACAGGGTCACACAAATTCTAAATATTTTTATCTGATTACATTATAATATTCCAATATTATGTAATACGTCAAGATATTTGATTATATGCAAATTAAGAAACGGAACAAAAGCTTCGACGTGCTTAACTTTAGTTTTAATCAAATTTGTTGTGTATTAAAACAATATAAATTCAAATTACCCTCAAAATTGATGAGAAGGCTTTCGTTTGTGAAGAAAAAACTTTGTTAAGCAGCTAAGTGAAATATTCAATTACTAGACAATTTGATTTTCTATAAACTCAATTTTTGCATAAAATAACAGAATATTACTGTATGTTAAACATTTGTGAATATGAGTAAGAATTATAAACATGTAAGCACATTTTTGTAATATAAATACGACGTTGTTTTTTCTCCTTTTAAGTTTGACATTGCCTAAATATGCAAATAGAAATTTCTATCATTTTTACTCACCACTAAATTTAAACATTTGCCATGCTTCAATGTTTGAATACATTCTCAATTATTTCAGTATACCGGGTGTCTTAAATAGCATTATATACATGGGGATCTTGCTTATTATAAGAGATACAGTTTTAGTTAAATTAGATGAATTATTCTTCGGTATTAGAAAAGTTTAAAGCTGTTTTTGAAATTTACAAAATTCTTACTAGTTCAGGAGTTATGGCAAAAATACGAAAAAACGCCATTTTCTTTTTTCCACATAACTCTTTTGTTTTAATCAACCCATTATTTTTGTTGGCACTTTCTTAGGGGACTTTTTGCGTAGAATTTAAATATTTTTTTAGATTTTGTTTTCACTTTCCTTTTTTGAGTTAGAACTATTAAATAAAGTTTTTCTTGTGGAACGTCAAGTAGGCTTTGTAACAGTTCTATGCGGTTTTTTCTCTTTTCCAATAATATAAGATATTTCATATTTATTTTGAAAAATAAGCTCGCAAAATTAAAAAACGTATTTAACGCAATTTGAATTAATTGGCAGCAAGTAATAAATTGTTTATCAATTCATGGTAACCGACAGTATCAAGTTAACTCATTGAAAACAAAAGTGAACCGGCCTGTCAGCAAAATTATTTATTAAACTAGAGTGTGTTTACGTTTCGTGATAAGTATCTTTAAAATCGTGAATTCATATAGCAATAATGAAAAATTTGACATCTTGAGTTGCTACATTGTTTGTCACAAGAACTCTACTGAAGCTAAACGATTGTATCTGAAATTGTATCCTGAACGAAGACAGCCCATCGTTTGTACGTATAGAAATTTGGCAATAAACTTAAAACAATATGGTTTGTTTTCTAAACCTACTAGAAACTCAAAATTAGTTGACGAAGAAGTACAATTAAACGTTTTGCAATGTGTGAATGAAAATCCTTCTACGTCCCTAAGAGACATAGAATGGAATACAGGCATTTCAAAAGCGACTGCACAAAGAATTTTAAGACGTCATAAATATCATCCTTATAAGTATAACATTTTACAAGGAGTGGTATGTCAACCAGTGCGAAAATAATGCAAATTTTCCAGCTAAGGTTTTATGGACCGATGAAAGCAGGTTTACAAACAACGGCATGTTTAATAGGCACAATTGCCATATTTGGGAAACTGAAAACCCTCACGCTGTTAGGCAAAACCGTTTTCAAGTTAGATTTGGTTATAACGTGTGGTGTGGCATTTTAAATACTAGAATTATTGGACCTATACTTTTTGACAATACATTAAACAGTGCAAGGTATTTGAATTTATTACAAACGGACCTGGAAAATAGAATTGATGACTTACCGTTGATCGAATCTGTAGGTATTTGGATTCAACAAGACGGCACTCCAACGCATAATTCTAACATAGTCACCGAATATCTTAACAATCGATTTTCTAATTCGTGGATTGGTAATCGTGGTTATGTCTTATGGCTAGCAAGATCTCCGGACCTAACTCTGTTAGACTTTTTTCTTTGGGGTTATGTTAACAATGAAGTTTACACTGAAACATATGAAAATGTTGCAGACCTTCGTGAAGCAGTTCTTGCATCATTTCTCAGTATTTCACGTTGTAAGTTACGCAATGCCGTTATGTCAACAGTGCCGAGATCACGGCTATGTTTAAATAATAATGGTCAATTATTTGACAATTTTTGTAAATAATTGGTGATTAATTTAATTAGTTTTAAATTTTTGTAGTTTATCAAACATTTTGTTATTAACAACGATGTATTTGTTTTTATAGCCTACTTATTAATGTAAGTTAAATTAAAAACGTTTTTTTAGTTTTACAGTTACAGTTTCAAAATAAATATTCTATATCTCATATCATTGGAAAGAGTAAAAAAAACCGCATCGAACTATTCCAAAGCCTACTTGACGTTCCATAAGAAAAACGTAGTTTAATAGTTATAACTCAAAAACAAAAATGGAAAAACAAAATCTAAAAAAATATTTAAATTCTACGCAAAAAAGTGCCTTAAGAAAGTGCCAATAAAATAATGTTTTGATTAAGACAATTAGATATGTGGAAAAAAGAAATTGGCGCTTTTTCGTATTTTCGTTATAACTCTTGAGAGAGAATTTTGTAAATTTAAAAACAACTATAAACTTCTCTAATACCAATGAATAATTCGTCTAATTTAACCAAATCTATATCTTTTATAATAAGCGAGATCCCCATGCACATAATGCTATCTGAGACATCCTGATAATAGTATATACACATTTTTGAGAAACAAAACCTTACAGTTTAATTGTTGATTTAACATATTCACTAATTAGATTGTTCTTTGTTGAGGAGGGGCACCAAAAAACCATTAAGACGTTTTTTCAGGCAACGTTTCGTGCAGCCAAATGTGTACTTCTTCAGGCCTCTGTTTATTAAAAAGAAAGAATACATTTAACGGTAAGTTATATACATAAACATCATATCCTTAATATATTAATCTAAATTATAGGTGATTGACTCGACTACTTACTTAAAACAAATAAATGGTCCACCACTTGAATAAGTGTAAAAAACACATCGATATTAAACAAACACAAAATAAATTAACAATTAAATGTAAATAAATATCTCTAATAAAACACGCACTATATACGTAGAAACGAACAAACATGAATGACTAGATAACAATATGATAATGGGAATTCTTTCTTCTATTTTATTTTAATGATTAAATTTCTATAAATATTGCTTAAATTTTGTGTGTCCGTGTTATAATTAATGTTGTTATTGTGTTTGATGATGTATATCATTTCAGCTATTAGACGTTTTTAATAATTCCTTTCTACATTTAAAATCGTAGGATTATCAAAATTAAAATTATGACCCATCTCAATATGGTGTACGGTTAACGCAGAGTCTGGTTTTTTGTTTTTGCAATCGTACTTATGATTTTTAATTCTATTACGTGTTTTTTGTTTGGTTTGGCCAACATAGCATTTATTACAGTCAAGACAGTCTATTTTATACACTACATTGTGTTTGTCAAGAATGTTTGTCTTGTCTTTTAATTGTGTGTAGATAATGTTGTAAATAGTATTGTTATTGTATGTAGCTATGTGGACGTTAGTAGTTTTTAGTAATGGGATAAGGTGTTTAGTCAAGTTAGGTATATTAATAATTTTAGTATAGGTATATTGAGAATTAGGGGATTAATTGGTGATGGTGTGTTAGTGTTATAATTATAGTATAAGAGTCTGTTAATAATGTTAGTAGGATAATTGTTATTTTTCAATATATTTTTAGAGAGGTTAGATTTTTAGTAAGATATTTAGAACTACTTAGTTTTGTTATTTTGTTTTTCATAGATTTAACTATATTTATTTTTTGGTGCTGTTGGTGATTTGATAAATAATTGATAGTCCTATTGGATGCCATGGGTTTAAAATACCACTCAGTTAATAATTTGTTGGTGTCTTGATCTTTAATCAACCTCACATATAAAAAGGGTGATGAATTATCTTTTCAATCTCGTACGTAAATTTTAAATGTAGATTGTATTTGTTAAAAATATTAAGAGTATTATGTATTTCATCTTTAGGGATGCAAGTAATTACATCATCAATATAACTTATCATAAAAATAGGTTCAAACAATAAATTGTAACGAACATATAAAAGCAAATCGTGCATTATTAAGTTTGCTAAAATAGGGGAAGCAGGATTGCCCATTGCTGTTCCAATTTTTTTCAAGTACATTATTTTATTACATGTGAAGTAACTTGCATCAAACAAAAACTCTACAATGTGTGTGAAGAATGTTAAATCTAGTGTAGTAAATGCTTTTATATCATCCCAATACTTTTGTATAAAGTTTATTGTTAATTCTTTGGAGATGTTTGTAAATAAAGAGTTTACATCAAACGAAATTAATTTATAATTGGTATTGTTGTATCTTGTATGGTATCTATGAATTCATATGAGTTTTTGATGTTATGAATGAAAATGTGTGAAATATTACTGAGTATGTCTGATATGAATTTTGATAAATGATACGTAGGTGCTCCAATGCATGTAACTATGGGTTTTAAGGGATGATCGTCTTTATGTATTTTTACTAAACCATATAATTTTGGTGGAACGCTTGTGTAAGTTGTAATTTTTTTGGATGTTATGTTGGCTATATGTCCGTTGTTAAGTAAATTTTTAGTAATTTTGTTGTAACAGTTTTGAATTTTAGTAGTCGAATCATTGTTAGTTAAATTATAAACCACGTCGTCATTTAATAAAGAGTTTAGTTTCGTAAAATAGTCTTCTTTAGGTATAATTGTGGCATTACCTTTGTCAGATTTTAAAACCATCAGTTCGTCATTATTCTTCAAAAAAAGTTAGGTAGATGTCACTAGTCTCTTAATAAAAAGGCCCTTACGTGGGTTACAGAATTTTCTTATTCTATTAGTATAATTCGTAATTATGTTAACTATTTTACCTCTTAAACGTTCTTTGTCCGTGTTGTCATGTGTGGTCAGTATATTTTCTGTATCTTTAATCAAGTCAATCAATGGAATGTTATTGTCGTTGTAATTACACATAAATTTTGAACTTAATGCTAGACACTGCATTACATTATCTGGTAAGTCAATATCGGAAAGATTATAAATGCAACCATCCTTTTTAATATTAAAATTGTTGGTTTGTTTAATAGACAAGTTGTTAAATTTTTTAATCAGATTACGTTTGTTTTTTGTATAAATATTTTTGTATTTATTGTTTAAAATTTTGTTGAGAATTTAACAATCTGTAGAATTAAGTGAGTTGTGTAATCTTTCCTTAAGATTGTTTACATCTTTTTTGAGGTTATTCTCTCGCCAGTACGTAATGTCAATTTCTAAATTAAGTATCGATTGTTGAAAATTGTTTATCATTGTAGCTAGTTTGTTACTAAAAGGTGTGTAATTTGTTTCAATTAAATATGTGAATTTAAAATATTGTTGGATATGTGTTGGAATAACGCAGTTGTACTTGCACTTTTTAAAAAGGTTTTTCTATCCTGCAGTTTATCTAATTTATAGGAGGTAATATTTACCTTTCATTAACATTTTCAGTTGACAGGGTTTCTCTAAATGATTGTCTCATCAGGATAGCAACAGATGATGGCATTAGCATAAATTAGTTAACTAACAATTTAAGCGGCAAATTTGAATTTTTAAATTTTCCAACGCTCACCTGATGAGACAAATTTATAGAAACTCTGTAAATATTAAATCATCAATACCCAAATTAAATACCATTTGATGCTCAATCCGATGATCAAATGTGTAATAAATATATATTGTTTACTGGAACTTAATACAATAACTGAGTAAATTAAAATAATTACAACAAAAAATTAAATATGATAAAATCTAATTAATAGCAAAATTTGATGAAAGTCAACCACATTCTAACGACGAACATTTTTTTCTTTTAAGATTAAGTTCCTCGTTCGCTTGCATTTAGATAATAATATGTATTACTATTAAACTTAATTAAAAGAGATTTAAAATTATATGACATAAGGCGATAATATACTAGTATAGGTACATTAATTTTTAATTAAGTTTTGGTATACGTTATTCTCAATTTTTAAATGTAAAACAAGTATGTTTCAAATACCAAACAACTGTTTAATACGTCAAAAGAGTTACATGTTTATGTAGAGTACTAGAATTTGTTCTATATATGTCAAGAACATTGGATTTTTCTACTCTATTAGTTATGAACTTAATATAAATTCTGGAGGAAATTTTAAAATTATTTAAAAGTTTAAAATATTTATTTTTTTGTTGTTGTTTTCCATTATCAATAAATCCAGGTTTTGATTGTAACGATATTTACAGTAAACATTTTATGTGTTAGTGTATGTTGCATTAAATTTAAGTATTATAAATTAAGAGATTTTTTTCTTCAACGGTACACTTTTGTGTGTAGATTACAAATGTAGAGTAAATGAACGACTAATTTCTTCAAATTCGCCGCATTGATGATGTTCTTAGTAGTCTTCGAAATTCCAAATATTTCTGCTAGTTAGATCTTTTCAAAGCGTACTTACACTTAAAAGTTGATGAAGCTAGTAGTTGTGTCCAAACAATTTGCACTCTTCGTGGGACATACTGAATGAATAGATTAAGTTTTGGAGTTATAAGAGCGTCATCCGAATTAAACCATATAATGGCTCAAATTATATCAGGTCGTCCAAAATGTGAGCAATATTTCGATGATTTTATAATACACGGCACCACTAAAGAAGAATGTGCAATAAATTTACGAACTTGCCTTCAACGATTGTTTCAGTTTGATTTGCATCTTAACAGAAGAAAATTAAGTATCTTGGTCATATGGTGAAATACAATAAAATTATAAAATCGCCTGAAAAAGTACAAGCCGTAAAAGACATGCCTCGCCCAGAAAATACCGATGACATTAGACGTTTCTTCGATATGATAACATACTACTCCCGGTTAATTTCCAATTTTTCAACAATATCATACCCTCTTCGAAGATTACTTTGTAAAAATCAACGTTTCTACTGGTCAACAAATTGCGAATCTGTTTTTGCAGAATTAAAATCAGAAATATGTAGCAGTCGCATATTAGTACCTTTTGATCAAACTCTACCAGTTATTCTTACAACAGATGCTAGTCCATTTGGAATCGCCGGTGTTCTTAGTCACAAAGTGAATGGATTCAAACGTACTATTGCTTATATTTTAAGATCACTTACTGTTTCGGAAAGAAATTATAGCCAGTTAGATAGAAAAGCTTTGACAATAATATTTACTATATCTCGATTTTACAAATTCGTGTATGGTAGAAATTTTGTTTTAGTCACTGATAATCAACCACTTTCAAATTTTTTTAAAAATTTTTTAAATGACGATTGTTACGGTATGCTTAATTTTTAACAGATTTTAATTACACAGTTCAATGCAAGAAAAGCAATTATAACCAAAATGTTGATTGTTTATCTCGTGCTCCTGTCACTAACATTACAAAAAATTTTGATTCAAGTATTAATGAAGAAGTTCATCAGCTTTATTCAGAATCTATTTTAGCAATTTTAAATTGTTCACTCACTGCGAAAATAATTGCACAATAAGCTTCCAAAAATCCAGAACTCCAAAAAGTGATAAGTAGACTACAATTAAATTTTAAAGACTTTTTATTTACAATAGCTGATGGTTTACTGTTTCGAAGAGATCGTGTCGTTATTCCTGAGAAACTTAGATCGCTCATTTTAAATGAACTACATGCCACACACATTGGTATCACCCGAATAAAGCAGTTAGCTAGACGGTGTATTTATTGGGCAGGTATTGATCGACGTATAGAAAATTTAATACAAAGTTGTGAAATATGTGCAAAACTTTAAAAGAATCACTGTGCATCCATGAGATGAACCATCCGTTAACTGAGAGCCTATTCACATTGATTACGCTAGACCATTCAAAAACCATCATTTTTTAATTTGCGTGGATGCAAAATCTAAGGGTAGAAATACGTATTTCAAGAGATGCTTCAACATCCAGTTCAACAATAAAAATGTTACACGATAATTTTTCTTCAACCGGATTTCCTAATATCATCGTTTCAGATAATGCTGCAGTATTTACTAGTAACGAATTCAAAAAATACTGTTACCAAAATAGAATAACACAAAAATTCATAGCTCCAGGACATCCTACTAATAATAAATTGGTAGAAAGTTTTGTTCATACTTTTAAACACAAAATGAAAGCCAACAAAGAAAGTACTTTTGCAACAAATTCTATTTCGTTACCGAGCCACTCCTCTTAGATGTAACTTGTAATAAAACTAGACGCAATTTTTCCAAAACATACAGAAAACCCACAACAAATAAATAATAGGGTTTAAATATTTATGTAGGAGAGAGGATTTAAGCTAGAAGTTTTTAAAACAATACAGTATTATAGCAGTTTGGAATTATTACCATACGTCTTGGTTTATTACATTACCTAGTTAAACTAGATTCTGGTCGTATCTTGAAAAGGGACGAAAACCAGTTACATTCAACAATGGTACCAATGTTTGTAGAAGAAGAAGGCAAACAAGCATCTAAAACAGTTTTTCAGCTAAGCGTCACATTTAAAATTCCCCGGTTTCCTGACCAACCCAAAGAGAAAAAACTTCCGGAAAATCGGCCATTCAATATTTTATGTGATCCCGACTAATCCAAAAAAGAAGATCTTCCAGAAGATCTCTCAGAAGATATTGCACCTCTCATTATCCCGTCTTGCCCACTTTAAAATGGATTTCGTCGTTCAAAGCGAAATCGAAGACTTTCTACACATCTTCAAGATTTTCAAATTTGAGTAACTTACTAAATAAGTGGGGGAGATTATTACAATTTTACATAATATTTATACCGCTTAATTATAGAAACGGCAGATACGTTGTTGTTTTGTTACATAATGCCAATTGTTATTACCCTTTTATTTATTATTAAATATATTTGACACCAGTATTAAACATATTTCTTTTAAGCTACAGTTATTCCCCCAAAATGCCACAACAGTGGTATGTTTTCCTTTTTGATTGCAATAAGAATGTTAGGGTCAATAAATAATATTATCTTACACCAGCAGTTTCTGATGCATTTTGGTCACTAATTTTAATGTTTAGTGTTTGGTACGCTGATGATCATAGCTTAGCTATTGAAATACGTGTTCTAGTAAAGTTTTTTTGGTGCAGCTCTTTGGTGTTTTTTAGTTTGTTCTTACATCTACAGTTTACTAAAATCACCTACAACTCCTCGTGAAGGTAGCTAGATGGCGTTGCTTTGAAGCGAATATTTATTTTTCTATAAATATTTATTATTTTACTCGAATAAACTGTAACAAGTTACTAGTAATACCAATGTTTTTGATTTTGCAGTATCAACATAAATAAAATAAAAATATTTGATTAAAATTTTAAAAAGTAAGGTAATTTAAAATAAACAATTATTGTTTTAAAAATTAAATAAGTTAACTAACTAAAAAAAAAAAATGTGGCCATCTCTGTCATGTCGTTTCTTATAGCATCTAAAATTTTATATTCGAATCAGCTTGCTGGTGTTGGCTTCCAATCATCCGTTAGTTTTAGTATATATTAGAGTAACAAACAATTAAACAATTATGTGAGATATTCGACGTTCTTACAATTTTTCATACTAGCATGCTCATGTAATTCCAGCCGTTTACAGCATCTTACGTTTTTTTATATTAAAATATGTGGTACCCAACGCTTGCACTCACATATCTGTATCAATTAGTCGGTAGAAATTTGGCGCTTGCCGGATGAATCTCAAAACATGTTCTATGCCAAGAACCTAAGTTTACTACTACATGGTAGATTTTCTATTTCCTAATTTCCCATTTCCCCAGAATTTAATACTGATTCCAATTATATACATAGTATTGTCCTAGGACCTACAGGAAGTCTATAAAGGACCCAACAAACACACAAATTTTGATTTTAGAATATAAGACTAGTTGAAAGCACGTCTTTTCGGATGGATGGTAGCAATATAATTTAGTTAAAAAAGTTTTGTCCACTACATGAACCCGACCCTTCCTAACGGACACTTTCTCCTCGATTCCCCCCCCCCCTTATTTTACTCCGTAATTTAATGCTTCTTCTTAATTACATTTTGTTGTTGTATCTACTTTTGCATTATTTCTATGTTTTTGCTTTCTTGTGGTGCCATGACGTCAAATAACATCGGTTGAGAGAAAAACAGAACGCCATTGAGCGAATTTGCCACGTGAATTAATATTTACAAGGATGATGCAAACTGCTGACACATATAAAAGCGCGTACTACGTTTACAATGCGATACACAAGCTGTATGAGCGTACTCTATTGTCGTACAATGTTGCACTAAACCAATTGTGTTTATGCGCGACGCATTACTTGCGGTGATTGAATGTTCTTCAGTACTTCACTATTTTTTTTTGCTATTTGATTCTTAACCTTATATTTGGGCAAAGTAGGTTACTTGCAAAGTCGGCAAGACCAATTCCTGTTTGTCAGCGTTTTGTTTTCGTAATGCTGACTATGTTTGTTGATGTTCCGCGTTTGGCAACCCTATATCTTCAATTATTGTTTTTACGTTAAGAATTACATTTTCTACTTTCTTATTATCTTTAATCTCATAAACGATATTTGTTCAGAATAATACATATTATTTAATTTTTTTAGTATTTGTATTCAGGATAAAAACGCTTGTAAATATGACTTTGTACCTGCGCACGTAAGGAAATTTTCCAGCAGAATTAATATTTTTTGGAAACATATTCTTTCGGCTGTCGTAAAATTAATTGTATTGTAAGGTTTGAAGTCTGATATTGGATAATAGAATCTTGATCATTTGAAACGCTGTTAATAAATTCCGCTAGATGAGCAATAGAAACTCTGTAAGATTCTAATGGCATTATAATGCCTTCTTTGAGTAGACGTGTTTGCAGTTTGGTTTTAATATGATATGCATTTTTGATCTCTACTTATTAGAAGAGAAACATTTTGGCTCATTGCCCTTAACAGTCGTGTATCCCCATCAGATGATATACCAACAACGTATATTCCTATATCATTTAAATGTTTTGTTATTCCAACCGATCTGCGTCGTTCATCTTCTGCCGTTAACTTTGTTATTAGTTCCAAGTAAGGACATGCAATAATTAGGTGAGGCATTACACTGATAAAACAAACTGTAAGTATTTATTTGACACCTTCCCTGTATGCTGCCATAATATCGCACTTATTGTGCGTGAGTCGGGGCATGCGCAAGAGGATTTTCATCTTTGAGCATTTTTGTAATTTTCTTTAATATGATTATAATATTCTATAATATCCCAGCAATATTCCTTAATTTTTCCATAATATCCTACGGTATCCTGTGATATCCTTCTTATATCCCCTATATTCCCAGTGGTTTCAATAATTAAAAGACTGTTCAAGTTTACACTAATTAATTGTCAGACGCCTTGGAAAAGACTAAGCAAACGTTGGCAAGATAATATCGATGATGTTTGCCTGAAGTTACCTTTACAACCACTTCTCCAGAAGGCTTAACAAGATTAAAAAATACTATTATATAAACAGTAATTTGATTGACCTTCCGTCGTTTATTTACGATTTTTATTTATTAAATACTCTACTATCGCTAAAATGTTGCTTCTGCAGTTTCATTGTGCGTCCTTGACCGTCAAATTGCGTTCTTAATTTAATTTTGTATGCTGGTTTTGTATAAAAATTCTTACTTTTACTGCATTATCTACGTTATTAACGTCGTTCGTTTTTTAATTTTGTTTCTAATATATAGAGGATTTGGTCATTTATTGATTCCATTTAATTTTTTTGGTTACATCTTGTTATATGTAATTTTAGCACAAATTCTTGATTATTTGCACAATTTTTTTTTTCATTCTTGTTAGAATTTTGTAAACCGCCGTGTACTATGCATAAAAAAGGCTCCCATCCCAGTTAGGGAGTTAGTTGACGCCCAGCTCCAGTACCGTAAACATATGTGCTTAACACAAAGAAAAGTTTCTAATAAAGTGAATTAAGTGGGGGTTTAGGCCATGTTTCGTCTTGTTGGCAGTTATTCAAAAGTCTTTATACAGTTTACTTTGTAAATACCGTTATAGTTGAGTTTGTTAAATTGACTCAGATTTTTGCAAAGTAGTTTACAAAGAATTTCCGCTGATATCCATAAAATTATTATGCGTTTTAATAACAAACAAAAATTGTTTTTTAGTAACGATCAGCCATTACGGGTAATTTTAAAAAGAATTTTGTTAGTGAAGTGCTTTGGCACATACCTTAATAATAATTAGTACAATATTCCAATTGTGTCTTTAACTTTGAAGGTGCTGTTTGCGTTTGCCTTGTGCGCTCGAGCCCAGGTGGCGGTCACCCCTTTTGACGTCAACAGTAGTAGTAGTGATACCTCCAGGCCCCAGATTGCCGTCTTCAACAAGCTTAATTTACCAGGTACTTACCTATTTATTTTTTTGTTGAGATTTTGTGTAATTAAATTTTATTACATGGTTTAATTAAATTAAATTGACTTTGCAACGGTACTCAATTTTGAGCATATACGGAAGTATTTAACTTTTGCCTGCATGAATTTATTTTTAACGTAATGTGTTTTTGCCTGTTATGAACCGAAATATTTTGTGTGTGTTCACGCTTCTAAATTTTAAAATTAAAAGTCTTTGAATTTTGATAGCGATTTATGTTGGTTATACGAAATCAACCCTTTGGGTAGTGACCCAACAATCTATAACGTCACTATTGAAGTAACATGAACATTATTATTATTTGTGTTTAGATAGTTTAACTTTTGCAAATTAGAAAAATCACGTGATTGTTAGATACCTTTATAAAATTTTCTGACCAATTTCAATTTTTCCTTTTAGATTTTAGGTTAATTTTTAATATTTTGTTTGTGTATATATCCTTGTTAAGTCTTAAATGCGATGATTTTTGGTTTTAACTTGTTTGCGTTTTGAGATTATTTCAGGATTAAAATCGTACTCAACTAAAGATAAGTTAGGGTACTACCATCAAGTTTCTTTAGTAATCGGGGTCTAGCATGCTTCACACAACATCTCCGATTAGCGCCTGCTGACTATCGCCAAATTTCCCTTGTTTATGATGCCCCCAAATTAAATTTACAAAAGTACATTTTTGTACTCCTCTGAGATAACCCATTCACTTTATGATGCTGCATTGTGCTTGTAACATTAGAAAGGAATACCTACCTACTCAAATAAATTATAACAAAATATTAAAAATACTTTCAAATTCGTATCTACAAGCGATGTTGATTGTAACATATACCTTCTGACAGAAAATTTTACTTACTTTTGTTACGGTATGTTGCAGTTATGGTTGTATTTTAACATTAAGTTATCTTAATTATTAGAGAAAAACGCATAACACCTCACAACTATAATTTATATAATATTACTTCTAAATTTTGCATTATTATGAAAACTTAAAAAATTCAAACCTAACGCCTTCTAATAACCTAAACCCTTCATACAGGTGTTTTATCGTATCGACAATCATCACTATAGAGAACTTCAATACATAGTACTTTATCTTGAAATGCTACAGATTTATTTTCTTGACGGTTGAGAAAGATAAAAAATTGTCACTTGAAATAAACTGTAAATCGGATAAAATTATACCTTTCTAAATAATCATTAGTTTAATAAAAATTAGAAGCGACATTTTAGTTCACACACTAAAAAAAGCACAAATCAATGAGATATTAATTAATAAATTGTCGATGAGGGATGATTTTAGCAGATACTAACCATCGAAATTAGATCATCAACGCCAAATGCACACAAATTCGTTCTCGAATTAATCTTTAACAAATGATACATTTCAATTACAGATAATTCAATTGAAATTCTAACTGTAATAAAGTGAATACCTACATATTCAGTATTCACTTTACCAACAAACAAAAACAGAGAGTTTATATGTAAAGAAAATAAGTTGAATGACTAATTATTCTGTAACATTCATTTCAACAAGTATAAAGTTTAAATTTTTCTAATATACCGGTTAAATTCGAACAGTAATTTATACAATCAATTTAGGTGTTTGTAATTCGTAGTTTCATGATTATAATATTATGCAAACTTTTTTACTCATTGCTAAACATTAATTAGATTGAGCACTCGATTTATACCAGTTGTGATTCATGTCGAAATAACACTAGACAAATCAATTTTTGAACCGAATTAATTGTTTGTTGTGTACACATGCGATAATTAACAAGTTTTCAGTTAATTGAAACACGTGATATCGGTTTTGCATTTTAATGTATTTAATTAACGAACTCGTATCTATTCGTACAAAAGAAATTGCGACTAATGGAAAAGAATATTATTTTATGATAATGTTTATCAAATTGTAATTAGGATAGATTCTGAAAATTGCCATTGTTAAATTTTTTGTTTAGAGATAATCCATTCTTTAAGCATCTTTAAAAACAAATAAAACCCTTCGTAACCTGAAAAATACCAATAAATTTTGGAATGACAGAATAACAAGTTTTTTTCTCAATTCAAGCATTAAAACTTAATTAAACCAGCTCATAGTATAGTAGGAGAAAAAATCTTCTATTCTCAAAATGTTTTATGAATAAAAATGCAAATGAAAAGCCTTTCCTCACACAAACCAAATTGAAATTTTTAATTTAGTTTGTGTGAATACAACCTTTGTTAAGGTGTTGGTTCTTAATTCTCTTCGTTTCTTCGCAATAACTTTTAAAGGAATTTTCATAATCTCTAGATTAGCCTGTAGGATATGTTTGTAATAAGCAATATGTCTTGTTTTTGTTATTTTTTTTTAAATAAAGATGTATATTTGAATTGTAAGAGAAAATACATTAATTAAGAATTTCGAACAGACATTTTTTTTGTTAATGAAAATGGAATAACTTTTATTTTGTCTTTTAGCCAATGTCGTTTTAATATGCGAGAGTCGTACAAGCTTGAAAAGGAAAAACCTGTCAAATAATTTTGCAGAAATGTGGTATGATTATTTAATTATGAACTTAATACCATTTTATGTCTCTATTACAAAGTTAAAGAGATAAAGGGTAATATCTTAATTTTTATGTGGTTTAAAAGTCTTAATGTATATTGATGCTTTCATTTTGTAGTAATAATTTAAAAATATTATTTGAGATATCAGGAAAACTTACCAAATATGTGTTATTTATAATACCGCAAATCTGCTAAGCATAATTTGTTGAGCCAAAAAGAATTTTAACTTACATAGATTCTGAAATTCTTAGAATAAAATATACATCTTACACACCTTTTTGTCAAATTAAAGTCCTTTGTAATTTAAACAGAAGTTTTTTTTTGATGCGATAATAAATTACTGAGATATGACAATCAGTGACACTAATTGCATGCAGCAACAAGAACGTATCTGTGATTATACTATTTTAACAAAAACAACAAAAAACTGTGCGTAAAAAACATACCAAAAGTTTGAATTAGATCTCAACAAAATAGATCAATTACAAAAACGCGAAAGATATTGACGAGAAAAGATAAAAGCCAGATAAACCTGTAGAGATAAAAGAAAAAACAAAAACAACCAAAACAGTGAGTAATTTGCTATGTGTAAAACGGTTGGAGGTTAGAAGAAATCTAATAAAGTGCAAAATTGCGTGCAATTATAAAATATCAACACAATTTGGTGTCACGCTAAAATTTCAAAGAATGGAAAACATACAAGAGTTATTACTGCAAATAAGCAGTAGATTAGATGGAATAGACACAAAATTAGAAAATATAATTAACAAGATTAACGCAATAAAGCAAGAAAATAAGCAACTAAAAGATAAAGTCGAGAAACATGAAAAAAGAATAGAACTCTTAGAGAGAGAGAATAGAAAAAAGAACCTAGTGATAACGGAAGTGATGGATGGAGAAAGTAAAACGAAGAGAAAGACAATGGAAAAAATCTTAGCGGTGATGAATAACATAGGGGTGGGGATAGATAAAGAAAAGGATTTAGAAGATTATATAAGGTTAAGAAAATACAAGGGGGTGGGAAAGAGACTAATACTAACTTAATTGGGAAAGTACAAAAGAAAATGAAAATATTAAAGCAGGCTAAAAATCTAAAAGACATAGAAATATGGATCAACGAAGACTATCCTAAAGAAGTACGGAAAAAACTTATTCCTCTAACGAAAGAAGCGAGACAAAAAAGACAAAAAGCGCTGATAAAATACAACAAATTAATAATTAACAACGGCGTACAAGATACCTAAGAAAGTAACCCAGCAATACAACAACAGTCGCAAAAGGAGAATGCAAGAGAAGCAAATACTAGCAGTAAAAGGTCACCAAAAGAAGACACGTTAGAAGCGCAGCTAAAAAAATAACAAAACCTCAAGAAAAAAATTAAGTAATAAAGAAACCGGCAAAAAAAACGGATACAAAGAATATCAACGGAAAAGAAATGGAAAATACAAACAAGAAAAATAGAGGAAAAAAAGACAGAAAGGGAATAACGGAAACCAAATAACAATACAGAAAGATAAGAACATGGAAGATTAAAAGTTTGAATAGGAAAGAGGAAGAATTGAGCAAGTAGTTTGAGAAAGTTGGACTAGAAATATTAATAATACCAGAAACTAAAAGGAAGGAAAATGGTCCATAAAATAAACAACGAACATCTGATAATATGGAGTGGAATAGACGAAAAAGAAAGAGCACAATCAAGAGTAGGATTCACAATCCATAAGAATATTAAAAACTTGATTGATAAATGAGAAGCAGTATCAGACAGAATATTTATTAGTAATAGAATTCAAAAACCAGCAAAAATTAGAAACGATAATTGCAGTATACGGACCAAATGAAAATGAAAAAGCGCAATTGAAAGGTAAATTATGCGAGCAGTTAAATATAAACGTTGAATTAGCCAAAGGAGGAATCCTAGTAGCTAGAAATTTAAACACGCGTATAGGAAAGAAGGACTACACATACATAGTTATCGGAAAATTTTAAGAAGACTGTTAAATTTTTGCACAGTAAATGACCTGATTATAGCATAAAAACATAAACAAGTATACGAGAGCAGTAGTGAGCAGAACAAAACAATCTATAATCGACTACATAATGGTAGAAAGAGCGAGAAGAAATATAATTAAAGATGTTAAAGTAAAAAGAAGGTTTGAAATAGGCAGTGACCATTCTCTAGTAGTGGTCATAATAAAGAAGCAGGGATTAGAAGAAAAGACAGATCAAGAAAAGAAAGCAGTTAAGAAAAACAGAAAAACAATAAGAGCCTATATATTAAAGAATGAAGAAAAAGCCAAGAAATTTAAAGGTACAATAAAGAGAGAAAAAAACAAAATTGTAAATATAACAGAAAATAAGGATAAGGAAGAATTGTGAAAATATTTAAAGACTAATCAAAGAAATAGCCAAAAGTGTATGTGGCACACATAAAGAAAAAAGAAGTAAAAAACAGACAGCGTGGTAGTCAACCGAAATAAAGCAACAAATAAAATTAAAGAAAACTAAGTAGCAAAAGTATTTAAATAACAGAACAGAGAAGAATTACGAGGAGTACAAGAGCCAGGAATTCAAGTCAAAAAGAAAATCCAGAAGTCCAAGCAATAGACATGGAAAGCGTTTGGAGACAAACTGAAAAAATTAAAACTATTTTACACAGTTTTAAAAACCATAAAAACAATAAGAAAACGGAAATAGTAGCTATAAAAATAAAAGAGGAAAATTATTAAAAGGAGAAACGGAGGTCATAAAAAGATGGAAGGAGCACTTCCAAAAGCTACTAGTAACAGAAACAAAATATGAAGATGACGAAGGCCAAGAAAGTGATATTGATGGACGAATTAAAAGGAGCAATAAGAAATTAAAAAACGGCAAATTGCCCGAAAAAGACAATGATGAAAAACATAGTGCACAGTGGAGAGCGATTACTGCTAAAAATATTAAACAGAATTTGGCAAGAAGAAAACATACATAAAGAATGAGAAATAGGAAGAATATTCCCAATCTATAAAAAAGAGGATGTCATGGAACGTAAAAATTACAGAGGCATAACGTTACTGAGTACTCCAATTAAGATCTTTAAAAAATTATAGAAAAAGGATGAAGAAAGAATTAGAACCATCCTTATCACAGGAACAAAGCGGTTTCAAAAAAAGAAGAAGTACGCAGAACCACATATTCTCAACTAAAAGATCATGAGCAGATCGTTAGCAAGGTCGAAAAATGTTTATATAACATTTGTGGACCTCAAAGAGGCATTTGAGCCTGTTGAAAGAACTAAATTATGAGAATGCTTAAAAAAAGTTAATAAGAAATTAATAAGAGTCATTAAATGTATGTACCGGGTGACAAGAAACAAAGTTATAATTAAGAACGGAGAGTCAGAGGTATTTCACACAAAGGAAAGTGTTCGACAAGGAGGAAGTTTTAGCTCTCTGCTGTTTATCACTTTTATGGACAATCTAATAAGAATTGTAAACCCAAGAACGAATTTGTTATTTGAGGGATACAGAAACCTAGATAAAGTGGAGATAGCAGGATGCCCTTTCGTGGACGACGTAGCCATAATAACAGGCAGCGAAAATAAACTTAAGAAAAACTTATGTGTATGGAACAAAGTATTAACAAACAACAGAATGGGGATCAATAAGAAAAAAACCAAAAAATTTGGTAGTAGCAGGAAAAAAGAACGAAATTGAAGTTAGAATAGAAGACAAACGAAGAGACCAAGTGAGTATTTTCAAATATTTGGGAGTAACCATAGAGGACGCAGGAAAACAAGAAGTGGAAGTAAATAGCAAGATAGAAATAACCAATAGAGTTTTTTACGCCTTGAACAAATGTTTTATTAGCAAAAAAGAAATAACAAGGGAAACTAAAATAAAGGTATACAAGGCGATATACAGACCAGTCCTAACGTATGGGGGCGAATCGTGTTTACTAACTGAACAAAAAGAGCAAGATCAGGGCCACAGAGTTGAAAAATAATAGGATCAGAATTGAGATAATAAGAGAAGAACTGAACACCGAATCAATTGAGAAGTACATTGAAAGAATACAACTTGGGTGATGGGGGCATCTTCAAAAATTAAAAACGTACACAAACAAAAAAGGTTTAAAAGTCAAAATGACAGGGAAAAGGAAAAGAGAAAAACCAAAACAAACATGAAACGAAACAATACAAAAAATACTAGAGGAAAAAGGTAAAACGCTGGAAGAAGCAAAAGAATAGCAGTAGACACAAAAAAATAAAAAGAGACTGAGTGTAAAAAGTGCTAATTATTTTATTAATGTTGAAATAATTGTACAAAGTAATCCTTACACCCAAATAGGTAAAAAAGGAATTTGAGTATATATATACGCAAGTGGGGGAGACCGTAACATAACGGGTAGAGAAAGTAACACAAGATACGATTACAAGGACAACGGACATATAAGAAAACTAGCGATAATAGGTAATGGTATAGTAGGGCAGGTATGAGGAATGGGGGAGATAGTGTTTGGAAATGATGTAGAAAAAATAGGTGAATTTTTGATACATTGGTTAGAAGTGTTATGATTTGCGGAGAAGGAATATGGGAATAGAAAAAGTAGGAAAAACTAGAGAAAATAAAAGAAAACTAACTTGAATAGTGTTCTCCATAAATTTAAAAGTATTTTTTTAAAATTTGTGTTTTCTTGTAATGCAATCATTTGCATGAGAGATTTTAATACAATGGGTTAAATATTCACGATTGAAATTTGATTAATTTTTCTAATATACTTGAATCATTTAATTTAAGGTAAATTACCTGTGCTCGTTTTGGTCCTTATTCATCACCTTACTTTATTTTACAATTTAATCTACTGTGATATGATAGTCGAAGAAATAGTTCAGACACCTATCAGTAGAACATACAAAGATTTTCGTAATTTTAACTATCGCATATTTTTAAACGATTTGCAATCTATTCTATTTTTTTATAATTTTGATATGGGCGATATAAATGATGATATTTTAGCTATTTTTTTGTTCATGCGAGTATGTTACTCAAACCATACACTGTAAACAATGGATAACATATAATCTAAAACTTATATGATCACTATGTAACAAGGAAGAAAAAAAAATTAACTCTTCTCGCTCGAATAGTGACTGGCTTCAATACAAGCAATTGCGTAACTATGCTACTTTTGCTATCAGAAAGGAAAATAGGTGCACTAAAAATAATTTATTGAAGCAACTGCAATCTGATTTAAAAAGTTTAACTGTTTAATCTACAAAAAAATCAAATGTTCTACCGAATTCACTGAGCAATCCAAACGAATTGAATCGATTTTTATTACCGGAATAAGCACTACCGTACCAGGTACAAGTATAGAATAAGAATACGGCTCTAAAGTAATAACAAGCATACAGGGTGAATTTGTTTTTAGCGAGATTGACAATAAAACTATAGCTAAAGTACTTAGCACAATCAAATCAGTTTCCGTGGGAACTGATTTGCTGAGTATAAAATTACTAAACTTATGTACCCCACACATTTTTCAATGCATCAGATATATCCTAAAAACTAACCATGTTTTTCCAACTGCCTGGAAAGTATCTATAGTTCATCCGCTAGCAAAAAAAAACAGAATGTTTTTCTAATTTGCTACCTATAAACATACTTCTAGTGCTAGCAAAGCTCTGTAAAAAAATCGTATCAACTCAGCTTAGATTCCATCTCAACCAATTTAAAATACTTCCAGGAGCCCAGTCGGGATTTCGTAAGAGATAAAGCTGCGTTACAGCGTTGTTAAGCGCTACTGATGACATTCTATCAGCTACACATCAGAGAAAACTCACCGTATTGGTAGCATTGGACTATTCCAAGGCCTTTGATACTATCTCAATTTTACATTACATTGGAATTGGGAAAGCATCAAAGACCTTGTACCTGCACTTCAAATAATAAATAATGATCTGGATGAACTAAATTCGGTTAAGTCTTCAGTTGTGGATTTTAGCCCTAGGGTTGCCCCCGGTATAATTTTACCTAAATTTAAAATCAGATGCGGGGAAGAGCTAATATCGCTTACTAAAAAATGCAAAAACTTGGGTGTCGTGTTTGATGAGGAACTTGACTTTAAGTCACATGTGTCAAAATGTTCGTGCAAAAGTTACAGAGCTTTTAATTTATAATAATCCGCGAGGCATCTATTAAACAGGAAAACAAAAATTACGCTTTGCGACTCCCTTGTGCTCTCACAAACGAATTATTGTGATGTTTTGTATCATGCTTACTTAGATAATACAGATAAAAATGGAATTGAAAATCTCCAAAATGCTTGCTTAAGCTTTATCTACGGGCTTCCAAAAATGAGTCACATATCACATACAATAGATTGGTGCGGTTGGTTAAACTTGAACAGTAGACGTATATTACATCTAGCCAGTCTAGTTCACAAAGTAATAAAATGTGTGTCTCTACCTTATCTTTGCCATAAAATTAAATACCTAACTGATGTACATAACGTGAATGTCAGGAGAAAAACGGTTATATTCATTCCTTCGCATAGATCCAAGATGTATAAGAGATCTTTTACTTATACATCTGCAAAAATATTTAATCTTCTCCCGACAAATTATTTTTTATTTTCTACATCATTAAAAAATAAATGAGGCAGTTACTATACGATAGCAGATTAACTATATAATAGCTTACTTTTTTGAATTAAATTTTGTTTTATTGTTTTCAATGGCAGTAGTTATTAGCCAACAAATAAAGAACAGTTAAAAATAATAATAATAAATATATAGAGTGTTTTTAATTTATGTTCAGGTTAAGAAGACGGTTTTCTTTAGAGAGCCAGTCTGAAAAAGTAGCTTTTTCTAGTTTGCGTTAACAATGCTCTCATTGCTAATCTAAAATGCGTTTAATAACATATCCAAATGCGTTTAACAATAAATCATTGTTAAACGCAAAACAGTAACTTTTTGACTTGATTATTTATGTTGGCATTGTTGTATTGACATCTTGACGTGCCTACTTAATCTAAAAATTTTGTCCGATTTATCTCCTTTTTTAATAACAAAAATATTGGTTTTCTTTATAATAATTATTGTATGTAATATTATCTATAATAAAATTAAAGTTTTGAAGTAATGAGAATTTAATTTATTTTACCTATTTATCCTGAAATTTTTAAATAAACCGCCTTCCCGGTTTTAAGAGAACAATAACAAACCTAACCTATAAATACCACACGATGCTCGCATACAAATTAATTAATCTAATAAATAATCAAAAATTAATGAGAACTGTTAATTATTATGGCTGGTTGATGGAAAATTACAGTTATTGTTGTAGATGTTAATTGTCACAGTGCAAGAATCTTTTGCATTGATTGAGATTCCAGGTACGTACTGTGACAATATATTTTGTTAAATCACTATTTCTTTCAATGTTGACACGGTTTTCAGTGTTTTCTCTTTGTAAAGGAAATGTTGACGATGTGGAAGCTAAAAGTGGAAGCGTCGCACTGTATGACGTACTTGGCTGTGGTGAAAGAGATCTGAACATATCAGCTACTTCAATTTTTCTGCATCGAAGTGTCAATATAGCCCTCGACGACGGTTGAGGACTTCCACCCCATATGTTTTTTGATTGTTAATAGATTTCCTCCACTATTAGCTAACTGGGAGGAGTTACATCTCCTAAAACAATGTCCTGTGTATCGTCGAGGTTCAGGTAGTTTTAGAAATTTGGCAATGAGTTTTGGAATCTTGTTCATTGTGTTGATGCCAATTGGGTTTTTGATGCAACGACTATTTCTGTAAGTTAAGAAAAATCGTATTGCTTCAGCCGGGCGGAGATTGTTATATTTTTTGATTAACTGAACCCAGTGTGTTTCGGTTATTACAAATACCCTCGGAACATTTGTTTTTGCTTTAGAAATAGAGACTATAATCTTGTCATCTTTCAAGTTTAAATCATTATCAGACAAATTAACTAGTTGATGTTTTTAGAGTGCTCCTGAATATCGCATAATTAGTATTACGTAAAAATGTGGAAGTTAAACTGCAGAAGATAATAGTGTTGAAAGAATTTAACCTTCATTGCCAGAAAGTGCAAATCATCTGCCTCATTTAAGAACCTTTGGATTTCTGATTATCTCAAATGTAAGATGTTTTTGGCTTGAAACCTTGAGTTTTCCGTTTCAAAAACGCCTTCAGCTTTGAAAATTTAGATATGTCTATGTTATGGTATGCATTCAGAGAGCAACTTATCTGTCGCTTCTTGTGCTGCGGCCTTCAACTCAGAAGGTGTACAATTAATATCTTCCATTATTGAAAATTGAAAAACAATTAGATACAATTTCAAAATTCAAAATGTCATTATTTAAAATTGTTACCAACCAAACTTCATAAATCACTAAGCAAAAAAATATTTTTATGTATAATTTTTTTAGATTATTTTGCGTTGCACTCGTTTCATACGACGACTTGTCGCACTCATTCTATTTGAGCACTCCTTGCTACGTTCGTCGTGGTCAAAACATATTCGTGCGACAATAATGATCTTATGAAACTCGTATCATAATATACTATTTGGTTGTAAAATTTGTTATAATTGTATATATTATAATCATAATTTTTTATTAGAAATTTAATGTGACCAATAAACATCATAATATAATATTGGAAATGGGCAATGGATTTGGACAGGGAGACACCCGGATATATGGTACAGGAAGAAATGAAGATTGGGAAAATAAAAGTGCAGACTGAAAAGATAGCCATAAGGAATAAAGAAAGAATAAGAAAATGTAGACAAATTGAAATCTTAACTGAGTGCTGGAAAGACGTAAAGAATCAAAAGATAAAACACGGACAGGATGAGAGGAGACAATACTACAAAAGGAGACGATATGCAAGGAAAGAGGTAAAAAAATAAAAAAAGAAGAAAAGAGTATAGAAAAGAAACAGATATAAAAATATGAAAAATAAAAATATATTAGAATAGTTACAGAAGAATTACCAAAATATATTTTAAAAGGAAAAACTTTAAAAAAATAATAGCAAGGTTTAGGTGTGGTAATGAGGAGACCGATAACAAATATTGGATAGATGATGACAAAAGGCGATTAGATTGTTCTAAGAGAAGAGTGTGTGGAATTAAAGGAAGAAAAAGAAAAGATGGGGTATTATTAGAGGTGGGAGGAGAAGGGGTGAATTGAATGAGAGCGGTGATAAAAAGTAGAAGAGGATTGGAAAAGACAAGATAATGAATGTAATTTTTATAGAGTGAAAATTTTTATTTGAGGAAGGAGTGTGAAATTTTTTTATTTTGTTTATGTTTGTTAAGTTTGTTAGATAGATTTGAAACCAAATGTTTTTGTTAATTTGTATAAGAACAAAAAATAAATACATACATACATGCAAGTAACACAAGCGATTACAGCGCCATCCTTCCGAATTGTATTGAAACGCGCATTGGGATCAAACGGTTTCGGTGTATGGCATTTAGAGCTCTATTCCGTAACTAATCGTTAACGAACGACTTTGGTCTGAACAATAGTCGTTATCGATCGTTTTAACAACTAGCGTAGTACAACTTTACCCGAGCATGTATATAAAGTGGTTTGCTGTTCTGCTTACAAAATACAAAAATGCAAACTTTAATTTTTAAGGTTATGGAGTGTACATTGTAAAACACGTTACGGTGGCGGAATATCTTTTTTCTTACAGCTCTGTTTAGAAAATGGTGAAACCTAGACCAAAAAATGCTGAAAGGGAACTGATAACTAAAGTTATCTATGAAGAAGCAGCAAGAAATCAAAGTCTCGTGTTGAGTTTACTACAAAAGATTTTCGTAAAATAGCGTTTCAGTTTCAACATCTGCTAACCAGCATAACTCATTTTTCCTGAGAAGAAATGTCGTTTGACACGTCACATCTCTCAAGCAGCTTAGCTTTGCACAAAACATGAATTTCAATAGAGATAGAATGTCTCGTTTTTGAATTATCTTGGCTTCTACTAGAAAATTGACGGTTACCATTAAATCAGATTGAGATACTCAGTGAAGCTTAGAAAAACCGCATAGGTGATGAAGATAAGTTGAAAGTGGTGTATCGATTTATTTTCCAAATTTTGTCAATATTGTACAGGGTGATCCAAAAGACATACCAATTTGACAATGTTCAAATGCCAATAACTTTTATTTGTTAAATAGAACACCTTGTATTTTTTTAATTCAGGATATGCAGAAATAAATTTTTCATCAAACTGTTATAGAGTTTCCTATATTTAACTCTATTGGTTTTTAAAATATTTTGATATGTTTTATAATTTAAACATTAATTGATTTTAAAATCGACATATATTACAGGTTTAGGTAGAGTGCTACGGAAGACAATTGTTCTGTGATTGTCAAACGTCAATATATCTCAAAATTAATCTGTTGCGCTTAATGTTTATTTCATTGAATTATACGCAAAATGAATTAGTTGACATGATATTTGTGATTGGAGAATGTGGAAGAAACGGTTTGCTGGCTTCTTGCGTTTATAAACAGAGATGTTCTGATAGAAAGATACAATAAAAAATAATTCTTAATTAAATGTTCAAAATGTATTTTATCATTTATACAATAATATAACTGAGTTTTCTACTCTTCTCACATTTTGAAAAACTTTGGGAAAACTTAGAAAAATAATAGCTAGAAACCGCTGTCAGATCTCTCTCGGAATCTTTTAAAATGTGAGAAAATGTTACAATATGTTGTTATTAAAACATTAAAATAAATGGCAGTGCCGAAAACATGACCCGCAGCTCTGCTAGTCAAAAAGGGATCGTAGGTGTATTCAGTAGTAATTAAGTAGAAAGCTTTCACACTGCAAAAGGCGCTACTTAGTAAAACACGTAGTTAGTACTTTAGCGCAACTAAGTATTTTAAACACAGAAACAAACCGTGAAACTATGGAGATACAGTTTTTGTAAAGCGACTAGACCAGTCATAAGCACAAAAACAGATAAAACACAACAATTGCGTATTGGAAACTACCTATACTAGTAGTTATTTTAGTAATAATTAAATAGAATCGTTAAACTAAGTAACAACCGTTCTGTACAATACGCCACTGGTTGGGCGTAGTTGTCGGATAATTTAGTAATGAATTGACAAAAACAAATAATCAAACTTTGAAGAGCTCACACACAAATAAGTGTGCGTTCACTGACGTTAAATATAAACACTTCTATTGAGTAACGGTACTTGACGATAAATCTAACAGAAAACTAAAAGCCCAATCACATTATACTACTATTTTAAAAATCTTTAAAATTACATTGATCAAGTACAAAACGCTTTGTGGAAACATATATCTCACAGACATCTATCTCATTTTTCTGCATTACAAACACACTTACAAACACAGTATTTTTTTTTTGCTTTTGTGTTAGTTTGAATGACTTTATTAAATGTTTTAGTAAAAGTATTTATGGTATTTACAATTTCCGAACTTGCATTTTTTCATAATTGTTGAATTCAAATTTGGTGGCAAAAACAAAACTTATATTTCAAAAAATTTTAAGTGACAATAAATAAAATCTTTAAAAAAATGTAAAATTCTTATATTATGATTATGAACAAAAAAAATATCTCGACTTGGAAATTAAAAACAAATAACAAAATCAAATGTTTTAGTGGAACACATGTCTGACAGATGTGGTAGGTTTTATATAAATGGATCTTATCAATCAATGAAGAGATTTTGAGACTGTAACTTGCTGTTCACATAACGGTAAAATACCAACTAAAGTACACAACACCGAGAGGTGACTTCGTACCCTAATCAGTTTCCACTACAATCGAACCTGTCTATTAGACATACTGCGGTAATTGCATTTTAGTAAAGAATAAATTGATTTTAATTGAATGTAAACATGAGACTTTTTTTGTTTATAATTCTTTGGTTAACAGTATCTCAAAGACTTAGAATGTTAATAATAATAACAATTTAACAAAAATTTAATTTTAGAAAAAATAATCAAACTATAATTCTTACAAATATTAACATAATTTTTACCTAATTAATACAATTTTATGTAACTTTAACACATAAATGGAAATATTTTAACTGAAACTAACTTTGTAAATTTATGATTGATGTGTACGTGCAACTTTTTACGGCTTCTCGGCAATCACCTCTTGACCCTAGATTGATTCATAAAATTTTCCTTATTTTTAGTTATTTCTTCTATTTTCATTTTATGTTTTAAATTGTTTATGATTTATTTTTACCAACAACTTTATTTAATTCTAGATCTACTACAACTTCGCGAGCTATTCAACAAACGCGCGGATTTTTACTATAATACGTTGTTTTATTTTGGTTTAAAACCATTTTTAATAACTGGGTTATTTAATTCTATCATTCTTTACTACCCGAGAACGTCTCTTCCCCACTTTCACTTAGTTCCCTCACGTACGCACAAAAATTGATATATCTTCTTAACATACAATAAACCTCTAATATCTTACTACTAAACATTGTATATCTTTTCAGATGTATACATTAAAATATACCTTGCACAATCACTGCAATATGTTCCTACAAACGGATTAAATAAAATTATAACATAAAACACAATTTCAACTTATCTGAAATTCCAATGATTATGATGAAGAGTAAGTCGGTTCGTATTCCAAAACCGGTTTATCTTCAATGAACACCTTGAATAGACAAATAGTAGTCGGTTTAAAAAGCAGATGGATAGCAACGGCCTTCCGAGGAAATGTTGATATTATTTTCCAGTTAAGCATCTATAATTAGCTAAATTGCATCGTATTTATCAATCCAATTAAATATTATGTGGGAGCACATCTGAAACGTGGGTAAGATGGCGATTAAAAACCAAAGTTTACAATGGTTATAATACGTAGGTCTAGTCAACCTATAGATAGTCGAAAACTCTAACTTCACATCAACTGAATGCTTTAATGTAACTCAAATTGTAAAATAGTCAAGTGAGCATTCGTTATATCAACAATCAAGTAAAGTTATGAAACGTCCAACTCTATGAGGAATAAAAAAAAACGTTACAAAGAGCAGTAGAAGCTCGGCTATACTATTTTGTTACATATCATTATAAGAGATGGCGCAAGCTAAATGTAAGAAATCCCAACCTGATAGTTCAGTTAATAAAGTATATTCATAGCGAGCGTATGTTAGATAAAGTTAAAGTGTGTTAAAACCGCAAGATTGATATCTTAAAACAAATGGTTTTCATTTATCTGAAAAGAATAAAACATTCGATAAAGTCGTAATAGTATATTACGTAACGAGAATTGTTAGATGCATATTACGTACGACTGTGAGAAGTTAATCACGGGAGTAAGTAATTGCTTTACAATTCGAATTATGTACTATACTTTATCTACGACCACCTGAATACCATGACAACTTTTTGTAATTAGGATTGCAATATATTATGTTAGTGTGTATAATATAATATAATATATATTGAAGGGATCACCATTTACTTTATATTTGAGTTTGTCACATACGGATTCTTTATTTATGTAGGCGTATTCAACTCCTCTTCATTTCTTCTCATAAACACTTCCAAAATCTAAGTAGTTTTATAACATCGTTACAACGTTCTTAAGAATATGAGCTTAAGTATGTATGTATATATGTTTCCTCTAGAATAGACATAACATTATGTAGTAGAATATTGTTTATAATCTTTAGAATGAACCTGTAAGATATAGTCAACCTAAGTTTTAATTACTTATCGAACGTATGTAGAAACGCAAAAGACGCAATGTTATGTCGTTTCATTATTATCTTCCAAAAATGAGATGTTTTTCACCTATATAAAACACAAGAAAATATGTTATAGAATATTACTAATAAACTTACGTATCCCATTGTAGCAGTAAACTTCTAAATGACATTTTCTTTTCCGGATATCCAAAATATTTTTCATTTTTTAATAACCACCGAACATTGAGAAGAAAATTTAAGTGTTGGGTTGAAGTTGCATTTGCAAATGTATTTCTATTCACAATCAATTACCAGACCTTAATTCTAAATAGTAATTGGTTTTCGATGCTCGAGTTGCTTGCACAAATGCTTCCAAAATGTTGCCTATAAGAATGCAATTAAATATAACAAAATAAAAGGTTATCCTATTACTGTATTACCTAAATTCGTACTTTTAAAGAAGTTGCTAATTTGTAGAATAATTAATAAACAAATTTCGTACGTCGCAAAAACAAAGAGGTTATATACAACTTTACTAGCCTAACTTGAAGGCGCGCGGAGAAGTAATATCTGCTTAATTTTCAAAACGTTACTACAATCTTTTTCTAGTTTAAAAATGCGTTTTTGCTTGGTATATTGCTGGTATCTTAAAGTTTTGACTTTGATAGCACTTGTAGTTATTTAGTTAGAAAAGTAAAATTCCTAACTGTGCGATTTGTTTACCATAACGCACAGCGTGTGTTATTGATTACATACTTAGCCTAGCGTTATTCATCATTTTTTATAGTGGTCGTAGATAAAATTATGTAACGAACATTTTGTTCCAAAAAAAAAGTATCACATTAGAACGGCATAAATTTTTCACACGTGTTCAAAGTGTCAATGGACAATTCGACAATTACATTACCAATTTGCATAATAAAAGTTTAAATTGTAAACTTGCCCGAAAAAGAATTGTCAATGCTCAAAATTGATAAAAACCGTACTTACAATAAACACAATAAAACGCGATATCAAAAATATAAGAATCGTAATTGTTATAAGTGTGGAGGTGATTGGTTTCCAAATCACAATTGTCCAGCTCCAGGAATCAAATATACCAGATGCCACAGAAAAAACCACTACACAAGTATGTGTAACTCAATAAATAATTCAAGACGAGGTCGTTCCATTCATCTAACGCAGATCGAAAATTCAAATCTATCAGATAATGAAGAAATTGAACAAATTTTTGTAGGTAGTATTAATTCAAATAATAATTTAAATGAATGGTTTGAAACTTTAATTATAAATAACCAAAAAACTAACGTCAAATGACATTGCAGAGCTTAAGTTAATTCCTTATCGTATAATTTGTATAAAAGTTTAGGGTTTCATCCTAAATTCATAATTAATGACAGAAAATTTAAACTTAAATTAATTAAAGAAACGTATTAAATGTTATTATTATTAATGTCAATGGTGTCGTATCGAAATACGATGCAATTTTAAAGGTATTGGTTGTTGTGACAAGGAGTACCACATAAATTTACATTGTGAAGCTATACCTAAGGTAGACCCACCAAGACGGATTCCTTTTAGCAATGAAGAAACCATTAAAAGATAAATTAGATAAAATGCTAAAACAAAATATCATTGAAAAAGTTACCAAACCGTCTATTTGGGTAACTCTGTAGTTATAGTTAAAAAGAAAAATAATTCATTGAGAATCTGCCTTTTAATCCGCGTTATTTAAATCAATTTATATTGAAAGAGAATAAACCCACTGTATAAGATACGATTGAAAAGCTTTGTAACGCTCGGTACTTTACAACGTTAGATTGTAATAGTGGATTTTGGATTGTTGCTTGAGGATAACAGTTCCAAAATATGTACTTTTTCTACTCCCTTTGGTAATTATAAATATAAAAGACTTCCGTACGAATTATCCGTTTCAAGAACGAATGAAAGATATTTTTTAAAATGTTGAGGACGTTTCTTTTTATGTTGACGATTTAGTTGTTTATGGAAAGACATTATTAGAACATAACGAAAGACTAGAAAAAGTACTAGAAATTGCAAAAACCAATAATATAAGATTTAATAAAAATAAATCAAAAATTTGTAAACAACATATAAAATTTTTTAGGTGTTGTAATTGAACAGAATGATGTTCATGCAGATCCAGATAAAATTAAAGCTATTGCCGAAATTCCATCATTAACAGATAAAAAAAATTAGAATGATTTTTAGGATTAGCTAATTACTTGTCAAAATTCATAAGTAATTTTGCATCAATTACAACACCATTAAGAGATTTGTTAAGAAAACACATCATTTTTTAAATGGGAGCAAACTCACCAAAATGTTTTCGAAAAAATAAAAGAATTAATTACAAAAGCTCCAGTGTTACAAACTTTTGATATTAATAAAGATACAGTAATTTCTGTACTTTGTAGTTCAGAAGGTGTAGGTGCATGTCTAATGCAGGATAGTCGTCTTGTTATTTACGCTTCTAAAACATTATCTGAGTGTCAAAAACGACATGCTCTAAATCAAGTTCAAATTCCTATCTAACGAATGATGCTTCGAGTCTAAGGGTTTGACATAATTGTTAAGTACACTCATGAAATTTAAAACTTGGACACCACAATTTCTGTAAACAAAAGTTTGCACATTGTGAAGCGGGCTTAAGGGTATCATTTACAATTCTAACAGCAGGTAGTCTCAGCAGGGGTTATCTTATAGAAGGACTGTAGAATGAAGCATTACACTAAGCACGTTTTAGAAAATAGGTAATTTACGTTGCTTACTTAATTTTTTCTTTAAAGAATATATTTGAAAGTATCGCTAATTAAACACCATAGCTCGATTAATTATCGAATTAAAATTTTGTTTTGGAAATGTTTACAAAATAAAATTAGAAATAATTTTAATTTAAAAAACGTCTACAAGCAATAACTTTTAAATTAAATCAAAAAACTAAACATGGTTATTTGGGTTGACTGATTATTACTTATTTCTAAATAAATCTAACCTACTAATTATTGTAAGTTATTAAAAAAATCATTAAACTCTCTATTCATAATATTTAGTCCTTACAAAATGTATATTTTATGACGTTTCATTTTTTTCTGTAGTTAATATAAAAAGTAAAAATAAAAACCAAACAAACAAATTATTTATTCGATAATTAATCGAGCTATGGTGTTCAATTAGCGATACCTTTAAATAATTTCTTTAAAGAAAAAAATTAAGTAAGCAACGTAAATTACTTATTTTCTAAAACGTGCTTAGTGTAATAATTCATTCTACAGTCTTTCTATAAGATAGCCCCTGCTGAGACTACCTGCTGTTAGAATTGTAAATAATACCCTAAAGCCCGCTTCACAATGTGCAAACTTTTGTTTACAGAAATTGTGGTGTCCAAGTTTTAAATTTCATGAATGTACGTTCTTAGGAAAAACATGTTCATATCTGATTTTTTAAGCAGATCGTACTTACAACCAAGTGTTAATGATAATGACTATTTAGATGACGATGAATTCAATAATGAAATAATTTGATATGTTAACGTAACTTATGATTACTTGCCAATATCACAAGACAAACGAGAATGAATAAAACAAAAAACTATTGATGATCATATTCTTTGCAAATTAAAAACGTACATTTAAGATGGTTGGCCTCAAAATAAAAATAACGTCGATAATATTGTAAAACCATTTTGGAATGTAAGACAGAAATTACATATAATTAATGAAATATTTTTTAAAATCGAATTAGTTGTAATTCCGATATCGCTACAAAATATGATGTTAAATTTAATACACGAGGGCAAATAATTGCAAAGAACCTATTAAATTTTACGATGTTCCTTCTCTACCATAGTTTAGGTATTGACTTATTTGAATTAAAAAAATGTTACTACTTAATTATAGTAGATTATTACAGCAAATATATAGAAGTAACTAAATTAAAAAACTTGTCTTCTAGTAATGTAAATTTACATTGTAAATCTATTTTTGCACGTCATGGCATCCCGGGGGTAATCGTTTTTGACAACGCTATACAATTTTCAAGTAATGAATTTAAACTTTTTTTTGAACAATATGGTTTTAAACATACAGTGTCATCCCCAAAGTAATCTGAAGTTAAGTAGTGCTAAATACAGATCTGAGCGATCATAATATGCTTTTTTCAAAACTTGTTTTGTGATCTTAACACTAGACTTTGCCAGTCCATTAGATTGAGGATAATTTGGAGATGAAGTTATACAGGGTCATCCCCAAAGTTCGCACCGAATGGGAAACTTCTTTATTATGGGTTTTTCGATAAAAAGTTATTCTTTATAAAAGTTTGTGCATCCTCTAAAGCTAAAATTGCATCAACACAATGTGGCAAAACACGCGTAATATACGAGGTGCATTCGATAATTTGATTTTAAGTCAAGAGTAAAGTGCCCTTATTTCAGTAAATATCAAAACATTTTATTTTAAAAAGTTGTTCTTAATTAAAAAAACATCAAGATTTAACGTCATGGTCATCTAGGACAAATTTTAATTTTATCTAATTTTCAATAAGAAGAATCGAACTGTGCCTGTTGCGGGATGGACATCATACTGAGATGTAATTTAATTTTGATGTTTAGTGTTTCAATATTATAGAAAATGATATTCTTCTTAAGATACTGACTTTTTTTTGAGCAATTTTTGGTGTCAACAAAAAATCAAAAGAACTTTGCACCAAAAATGTTGAAGTTTTTTCTAATGAATAAAAAAATTAACCATAATTCGCACAATAATTAGGCAATTTATAAACTACTAATTTTTTTAAATAAACTGTTGTATACAAGATGTCGTTTAATTATCATTTAAAGCAAATCTTTTTCCTTATAGCCACCATTTTAACAAAATTGAAAAAAAATCAAGTTTCTTCTAGATGGCCATGATTTTAAATCTTGATGTAATTTTTAATGGTGAACAATTTTTTCATTTGCATTTTTAGTTTTAGGGGATGCACAAACTTTTATAAAGAATAACTTTTTATCGAAAAATCCATAATAAATAAGTTTCCCATTTGGTGCGAACTTTGGGGATGACCCTGTATAACTTCAACTCCAAATTATCCTCAATCTAATGGACTGGCAAAGTCTAGTGTTAAAATCACAAAACAAGTTTTGAAAAAAGCATATTATGATCGCTCAGATCTGTATTTAGCACTACTCAACTTCAGAAACTCTCCCAGAAATGGAATGCCATCACCTGCAAATCTATTATTTAATAGAAATTTAAACAATAGAAGTAGAATATTTGTTATCTTAAACCAAAATTATTTGAACGAAATAAATCGCAGGATTTTAAGAACAGAAATCGAATTAGATCCTATTATAATAAACAAACAAAAAGTTTAAATAAAATAAATAATGATGAAACTGTCATGTTTTAAAAAAAATTGACAATAAAATTTGGACACCAGGCAAGATAACTGCAATAGTATATTATACATCAAGGTTGTGAAGTCTATCATTATTGCCTTAGCACCAGTTTATAAATTTTATACAACAAGGTTGTGAAGTCTGTCATTATTGCCTTAGCAATAGTTTATAAAGGTGCGTAGACAATAATGGACTTCACAACCATGGTGTATATACAATTTTTTCTACTACTAGCCAAATTTAAGCGAAAAATAAAAATAAACGTTTTTCTTGTAAAAATCAAGTAGCACAGGAATGCAAATAAATCAAAAAGCATTAAAAGCTACATACGTTGATAAACCAACTGCAACTAATTCAATAAACACTTGTGTGACATATTTCACCTTTATTTTCTGAAAATTATTCGGAGTGATATGTAAATTAGTTGATTTAAGAGCCAATTGCAGCGGATTAGATTTGTCTGATTTGTAGAAATTTTTAATGTCTTTCCAAGATGCTTTTTGTTATTAAAGATTATATCGTATTTAATCAAGTTATTTTGCACCGACTTCAATAAATAGGAGACATCGTAGAAATAATAGATTTTCTTATCGTTTACGAGAAGGTTTGGTTTTTCAGGTGATACATATATTCTTTTAATTAGGCTTAGAAAATTTTACTACTGCCCTAACATTCGCACCGCATTGTAATTGTAGCTTTTCTATGCAGTCTAATACAATCGACTTCAATTTGTCACCTTTACATAACGTATTTGTAAAGATGTAGCATAAGGGTTGTTTAACTTTTTATATATAACTCTAACTATGATCACGGAGCAGTTTGAGCTGGCAAAAAATATAAAACCTACTTTAAAATTAACATTTTGGGGCTCGTAAAATATAATTTTAGTGAAAATTGTTTGTATTCCTCTATTTATCTCCTGCTTCTTAGTGGTTTATTTTTTAAGTCCACTTCGGCTGTCACAATTTATGCTCTGCTTTCGGGAAGTAATTGTTGGGAGATGTTAACTTCAATTGAAGTGCTTTCTTTTCACGTTGTAATTTAAGAATGTTTCCCCGTAATTTTCTTTACCTAAGAGTATTTGAGCTGGAAGCTTGAGTAGTTTTGGTATAGCTAGAGATGTTAACGGGCATTCATTGCTTCGCCAATATACCTTGCATCATTTGAATATTGGGTTTCAGAAATTGACACTTGTAATTCATTTAGAAATGGCAAGTGTTCACCACATACTCGTTAAGTTTTTAGAGTCGAGATTTTTTAGCAACAGATCGGACTTTCCAGATTCTGTTAACCATTCAAAATACCTACAACAAAATGTTTGTAATTTACTTCAAATTCTTGATGTAACTTAACTCGCCTGGTTAAATCTCCTTTGGGAAACCTGAAAAAACTGATTCTACCATCATATTTAATAAATAAATAAATTCAGGTTATGTATTTGCGGTTATGGGATGGGGGCGCGAATTTTAAACTAATGGCATTTTTTATTCAAATAATTTTATCGTGTTAGGTAATTTTAAGCAGCAAATAAGTTAAAGGTAATCACCTGGATATACAAAATTATGTTTTACTCGTTTTTGTTAAACAACTATTCTTAGAAATTGTCCATTATTAACCTAGGTCAACAATAGAAAAAATTATTAACCACTAATAGAGAAATTCAACTTCTCAGTTGGGTAGGAGACGCAATAATTGTCCACTTCACAGCTAGTAGTAGAAAAAAAGTATTTATCCGAGATCATATGAAATTGAAGACGAGAGGGGCAACGTTTTTCGTCGAAACAGAGAGCATATTATTGAAAAGAAACAACCGGATTTAAATGATAATAGTTCAAATATTGAAATTGAAAATACTGATGTTGAACGCGTAGATGATGGCGAAGAAATCTTTTTGCAAAATCTTAAAAATTATAACACAAGGAGTGGAAGATTAGTCACTACTCCTGAAAGATTTAAATGTAATTAATTAAGGTTCTATTAGGTTTTTGTTTAATTTTATAAGAAGGAAATGTTACATATTGTTATAAGAGATGGCGCAAGCTAAGTGTAAGAAATTCCAACCTGATAGTTCAGTTAATAAAGAATATTCATAGCATGTTGGATAAAGACGAAGCTTAAACATTATTGTATGAAAGTTGATGGATGACATTTTAAACATTTAATTAATTAGTTTTTACAAAAAAAAATTTAACGATTTCTAACAAAATGTTTTTGTAAAAAATAGTCACTGAAATTTTGAAATAACTTAGACAGAAAATAAAACTACCATTAAAATGAGGGATAACTCGACTCCGGTTGCTGTTTAAAATTTTTGAGATGTGGTCTATCGGAGACAGGGTGTTGGCAGTTTGAAGTCAAATTTGACTGTAAAAGATTTTTCCCTAAAAACAAAAATTATCTTGTTTTTGAATTTTAATCAAAAAATAGTAAAGAAATGATTTCGAGTGGTTTGTTTTTTGGCTTCAATGAGGGGTTTTGATCTCGTAATAAATAATGACAATGTAAGGTAATGCATCGTTGATGGTTTCTTTTATTTTTAATTAGTTGTATATTTCCTTTATTGGTCATCGGTTTAAGATGAAGATAAAGAAGTAATCTAATTTTTATTACTAACAGTTAATTTCAAGGACTAACTTATTTGATGAATTTGAGCCTACATTTTATATATAGTTTATTTGCTTTCATTTTTTAAAAAGTGCACGACTTGCCTTAATATTATTTTTCAGTTACAACTACTGAAAATGTAGAGGACAACCGTTTAGCTACCTTTAAAGATTCCAATCTTTCCAACGCAATTAGGTTTATTCAAAAATTTAAATTGCAATAATAAATTACGTTTAACTAGGCGTTTCAGATATTGAGGACGTTAGTGCGGTTGTTGGAAGCAATAAAGCTAAAGTAGTCAAACAAATTGTTTGCAGTATCATAATAATACGTATGGTACTAGGAATAATCTAAGCACAGGAAAACCACAAGATTCACACAATTGAGACAATTGTTTAAGCTTCTTATACTACGACATGTTACAGTAGCATATACGGATACGGCGGGTTGCTGCAGTTACAATTCATCGTTGCGCAGTTCGTATGGTTTCCGGTTTTACAACAGTTGATACTACACATTATAGTACGAAACTTGCCAAAATTTGTTACAGGCTCGATTATTTGCGAATGAACGACTTCCGATGTAAACTAAAACTTTGACACTATACGATAAAATTTCACATTCAAATCATTAACATAAACTCGGGGAACAAATGAAAATTTTAGACAGAAAAGTTTTACATTGTTCTTTTGTGCGCGCGGTTATAACATTGTTTATAAGTGTATCTCAAGTGTTTCTAAAGGACCATTTTCACCACGTACAGTAAAAGAAAAGCGCAATCTCAAGTATGAAACAATAAAAATAAAATGTAATCTGTGTAATAAAAGCGCGAGCTTTCCACTAAAAAATTAGGCGTATACGGGGAATTGTAGATTTTCGTCTAATAGAAGGTTAAATTCAACTCAAAAAATAAAAGTCTTTGCTCTAATACAGCTTTATGCAAAATTTTTGATTAAATCGTTAAAACATATTTACTTATTCTAACATCATAATTTTCTGTAGAGTTATTGTTTAATACCATTAAATATTCACAAAAAAGCTGTGTATAAATTCGAAATTAAAGTTTATTATATAGTAGTTTATCCTTACTATTTTACATATTCAGGCTTTTAAACAGGCACGAGCCTAGATTAATTAATTAACTTTCAAACTTTACTGTTTAAAGATTTAGAAAGCATTGTTTGGTAGTACGTATTTAGGTTCATGCTCGTAAATAGACGCAAATTTCAAAAGTTTTCAAGTTTGATGCATTCAACGAAATATTGTGGGGTCAACTATCTTTGCTGTGTTTTAAATTAAAGGAGGAGAACATTTATTTTCTTCCGATGAAGTATGCAAGTATTTAGAAATTAAATTTCAAATACAATTAACATAATGTGTTTTGTAATTAACCATACAATGCTTAAAATGTTGTTTATGGAAATTATCCCCAATTATTTGTTGCCAACAATAAATAACCATAACAACATTTAAATTTGTGTTTTAAATGTAATGAGTAATTTGAATTTACATTTCTTGTTCATTAAAATGTCAACACATGAGAAACTTTATAATCTAATCATATAACAGAATCATAAACTTATGTAGAGGGTTATTTATTATATATTACACACCCTTTATTATCGTTATTATTGCTTGTAGAAAAAAAAGTTATACATGAAAGTTGTATGGTTCTAACTGACTTTTCTTAAAATTCCATCAATAGTTTAGTTATTTGCCGTTTACAAGGCGCAACAAAAATTTGATGTATTTTTTTAATGTATCACCCTGTATATTATTATATTTTTAATTTTTTAATTTTACACTAACAACTCAATATAAATGCAACATATTATATTTTTTTGAAATCAGAAAATAAAAAGATCTCTTCAAAAATATAATAATATATAGTGTTACATTAAAAAAATACATCATATTTTGTTGCGCCCTGTAAACGGCGAGTAACTGAAATATTGATAGCATTTTAAGAAAATTCAGTTAGAATCATACAACTTTCATGAATAACTCTTTCTTCTACAAACAATAATAAAGATAATAAGAGGTGGGTAATTTATAGTGAATAACCCTCTACATATGTTTAAATGATTATAGGTACCAATTAACTGCAATTTGAATTACCACAATGTTCGTTATTGGTTAAATTATTATTATAGAATGTTTAATTATGTAACTAGAAATTCAGTCCAATCCATCTCCGTGATATTAACAAAGATAATAAGGATCATTAATAATAAAAATTAAATATATCCCTCCAAACTTAGATTTTCAGTATTTGGTATTATATCTCTATAGTGGAGGTAAGGACCAATAAAACACTTTTCTGGGTTTTAATTGGCTGGCGTTTTGCCATGTTAAATGTAAGCTCTGTTATTTTATCTTTAACTTTAACATGAAAAGCACCTTTCGAAGAGGCACTGATTGGATCTTTTTATTTTTCTTTATTGAATATCTCACAGAGACAATACCTTTCTTTTGTTGTCCTCTATCCGCATCTTTTAACGATCTTTTAATGTACATAAATGTCGAAAATTACGTAGATCTCGGTAAATGTTCCATATAATGCTAGAATTTAATTACAGAATTTGGAAGCCAAATTTTGCATGCTACTTATGTTCTTTGTGTCTAACTTTAGCCATGGCTTTCATTACGGCAACTGATCAAGGTTAGTGAACGTGCATCTTGCAGTTAAGTCTACATCTTCTAAAAGATGCATCAATTTATTTTTTTTATTTGTTACGATAAAAATTCACGTTTATTAGCATTTACTTTTCTAATAGTAAGATTTTCCCTGAATACATTTTGTAATCCTGATGCCGGCTCTGTTCACTTTCGCCGCGAGTTCAATAGGACAAGGTCAACTTTTAAATCAAATTGGAAACGTTTATATTCTTTTTTTTTGTTATTGACTTTAAACTAGGACAGTTCGTTTAATAAAAAAGAAACTGCAAAATAGAATTTCAAAAGTCGTTGAGATGGAGTAAGCGGAAATGTTTCTAATCATCCGTTTATTAGGAATTGAAAGTCAATTAGTAATGTGATTATAAATTAAATGGTATTGTGTTTTGTTAATACGCTTTGCAGGTGAGCACTCTAACTTATATTTGCCTCATGGCAACAATTTCCTACGTTTGGGCTTCTCTAATTACAATTTTTTTGTTCCTTTTTTCTTGTGCTTCTGTGATTGTCTATCTTTTGTGTGTACTGGTTTGTTTCTATTTCCATTATTTATTTGATGTCCTCTGAAATCGTTTATGACACATCGTGTTGCAATTGAGATGTTTAATACATCGAAACTTGTGCACGGGTATCTGTATTCGAAGAACCAAGACTGGTATAAATTTGTAAAGCGCGTTGGACCATCGCAACCTTTTTGTTTTCGTAGATGTGTCTCGGCAAATTCCTGTTGCAAGCTCCTAAAGATTAACTGCGTTGGAGTCGTCTCGTCTTATCGCTGGAAAAAACTTTCAATTGGAATTCTTCGCAGACTTCAACTCTTCGACAGTGTTTTTTTTTAGCTACTTTAATTTTAGTTTGTGTGTCCGAATTGCTTAATGATACATGTATGTTATCGTAGTTTAAGTAATTTACCACAAGGAACTATATCCTTAATTGTAAAGAACTTTATGTCGCAAAACAAATTTACTATTACTCGACGGAGTCTTACCCATTCTTGTTTGTGTTGTTATCAAAGTATCCTTAACTACTTTAACAAATCACTTTATAGGTTAAGGTGGCCTTTACAAAAATATACATATACTCTTCGCCATACAAGAAGGAATAAGAAATTGTTTCGTGCGGTAGCAAATGCTATCTATGTTATCCATTTATTTTATGTGTTGCTGATATATATCTATATTTGTATACGTAAATTATAAAAAAAGGAGCAGAATATCCTGAATAAAACAAGGATTTTGGAACCACTGGTTTTTCTGCTGTAGTTTAATAAAAACTATATGTGGCAGTTTTTTGTTTAGAAATTGTTTACATTTTCTTCAAATTCGCACTCAGTTTTTGATTGGATTGACCCCATTCGAAGTGCAAACACTTAAGTAGAATGCAATTTTGTCATCTTAGTTATGTTGTCTTTTATTAAGAATTCTTCGACCATGGTAACAAACTCCATATCAGATGAAAGGACAACTGTTTCATTTTTCTTGTCATGGGTTTCGTCATACAATTCTGCAAGACGCTTACGGAGATAAAGGACATCAATTGCGTGTGCATCTCCCGCGCTAATGCATTCTGATAGCCGAACTCGCCATACATCATTATCCGATATATCTACACATTTTTTTAACAGTTTACCAAAGGTATCTATTTATACACGATGGTGTTGATTTTGCCTAGAACAATCTATACTGCAAAAAAAACACCTGTGTTTTTCGTCGGTACATAATTTTGGATATAACAAAAAGTTCTGGAAGTTACATCAGAACTAGTCACATTTTGATTCTCAGAACTACTCTCTGAACTTGAAACTGTTATATCTTTATTTTGTGCCTGTGATTGCAACGTTTTCAACCTTTCTTTTTACTAATGCTTTTTTGTTCACAAGTTTTCCAAAATCGTTCATTATTTTGATAGCATTTTCATTTTTTCATTTTGCCTGTGATTTTACCGCTTAAGAAACTGTTTGTGGGTTTTGAACATTTCCACGTTCTGCGGTGCAGAGTAAACACTAAACTGAACAATCTCTTATTCTTATTTTAGCCGTTTAATTTATTGGCTTCAAACAACGTAGTACATTCAAGCTCAAAATATAAAACCTAATAATACATAAAATGCTCATCAGTTTTCCGGCACAGCTGAATAAATTCGACTGACAACCAAACAAGTTTCAGCATGCTCCGTCTACTATATGGATTTACCACCGATTTTAAATTATCTACAATTTTCATATTCCGCATACATTAATAAACTATTAAAAAGTATACAAATTTCTGTCTTGAAAATACATGGTAACTTTATTTTATTTATTTATTTATTAGATTTTTACACCGTATTTTTACACAGTTTCGGCAATATCGACTAACCTGATAAGATGACAGCCGTGAAATTTTATAAATTGGTAGATTATAATGAATAGAATAAATTATGATTAGGGTATAATGAACTTATTTTACATATGGAATGAGATATTTTAAAATATAAAGGAATTATTGTGTGAGAGTGACTGGAATGCGGCGCGAAATAAATTGCGGCGCTTCACTCGCAGCGGTATGCGTTAAGTGAATAGTTCAAATTACTAAATGCTTGAATTTATTAAAAATTTATTAACACAATTTCTTATACAGCTACAACTTATTGGTTCGGTGTTTTTACGTACAATAATGCTCTCTTGAGTACCTTGCTAAAAAATGGTCGAGATAAAATCCCCCAAAACATATTGTTTCTTAAATACACAAGTCTTAGGCATTTATAAAAGAACGTTTGAAAGGATTATTACTAATACATCTTGTAACTCTTTTGTTACAAAAACCTAATGGCTATTTTAATGTTTTTTTGTCGTCTGAAAGTGACGTCATCAGCTATTACTATTTTCGGTCACCGATGTGAACTGTTTACCAAACATTTTCTGATTCTCCACATTTTTCTGAAAATTTCGATATGCTACACACTATTCTATCACACAATTGTACACGGAATTACATAACGCGGTGGACACAATTAGTTTAAACGAAAAAGGAACTTAGAAAAATAGATATCGTTTTTGTAGGTTACAATTTTGATGATGTGCATAAAGAAGGAGTATAGAGAATCAAAGGAAGCGTCAAATCAGTTATAATAGACAAACAAAACAATGAATATATAAAAAAGAGAGGCATTTGCTTCAAATTTCACAGTTACCGACCGAAAAAAAAAACAAAAACAGGATATCAAATTACTAGATGTTAATAAAATTAGGAAAATACTGAGAGTTAGTACAAAAGTATTGATTAAAATTTATACAAGATTTGGCAAATATGTGCCGTGTTAAACAAACTTAAACTTGTATAAACCACTATATCCACCAATGTAGAAGTAAGAAAAATAATATTCAAAATGTAACTTCAGTGGGAAACAAGAAGCTGTAAGAAAACGCAACAGTGTGGACATTTATAGCAAACAGTTAACAAGCTCTTAATGCAACAATAAAACTGAGTAAATATGAGATGTGGAGAGGGTAGTGTCTAGTTAATGAAAATACCAGGTATGAATTTTAAAACTCCATTCTTCAAACAAAGAAAAGAATAACATAAATTGAACAAGGTCAAAGAAATCAAAAAATTTGTACTTTAAAAAACGTACATCCGGCCAGAATAGACACTGAAATTAATAAGATACAGTAAAAAAGCAGAAGACAAATATGTTTTGTTTTTGTAACATTTGGTGTTCTCTTTGTAGGTAGACCATTATTTTGATTAAGCACGAATCCGTTCTTACAAAAGAATTTAATATACCTTGTTTTGCTGTGATGAAAACTATTGTATTTCGGCTCAACATTTGGAATTGAGTATTTTAATTCCCAATCAACTGAGTGACCGTATATTAAAATACTGCTGGCAATTATCTATACAAAAGACAAAAGGGTACAAAATCATTACAAAAAAGTAGAAACGGCGAAGTTAGGTTATGTTATATATTCTAAGTGACATAGAAAGAAGAACACCCAGTAATAATGAATTTATTTGAACAATTTTTGGTGTACTAGTGTATACGAATTAGATTAGTAAGCGATCACAATTTGATAAAAATTAAACTGTTAACTTCTTTAAAAAGCTTAATAATGTGTTGCTCCACCACGATGTCTTGTGCACTCATTAACACGTCTGGACATACTTCTAATGAGGTGATCGATTTCTTCTTGAGGTATCTCATCCTATGCTATCTGTAACTGATGCTGCAAAGCCGCTACAGTTTGTGCAGGGTGTGGTAAATTGAGTAATCTTTTTCCCATAATACCTCAGACGTGCTCGATGGGCGAAAAATCGGGAGATCTTGGTGGCCAAAGCAACAAAGCAATTTGATTGGCCTCAAAATGAGCCAAAGGAACCCTAGCAACATGAGGTCGTGCGTTGTCTTGTTGGAATGTGCTGTTGGGGATGGTCTGAACATAAGGTACAATATGGGGGTCTACGACCTCCTGGATGTAGCGAGCAGCGGTCATGTTATCTCTACTGAAAACCAAAGGTGACCTACTTCCAATTGCAATAGCTCCCCATACCATAACTCCAACTGTGTGGTGCACATGCCTATTCACAGAAAATTGGGGATCTTGTCTTTCACCGCGCCGTCTTCTCACCCTTGCACGACCGTCATGCATACCCAAACAGAATCACTAAAGACAATTAAATTCCATTGTTGGTCCCAATTTTCCCGTTCTCTACACCACGCTAGACGATAACGTCGATGCTCTGGAGTCAGTGGTAGCACAAAAGGGGACGGTATGAAAAGAGCCCAAAGGTTCTTATCCGTCTATAAACGGTTCGCATCCCAATCGGTCTTCCATGTTCTTCAAACCACTGGTCCGCAATTGCCCGTGTAGAAGAGAAGCGGTCCTGTAAAGCCAATAGTTTATGATGGCGATCTTCGCGTTCTGTGGTTCTTCGACGACGTCCTGTACCTCTCGCTCTTTGTGTACGGCCCTCTTGATTCCATGCCTGAACAAAGACTGCCACAGTGTTTAAGCTCCGTTGCGTTCTAGCTACTATAACTCTCATAGACAAACCAGCCTCACGCAATCCCACAATTCTACCCCTATCAAACTCGCTTAATTACCGAAAATTATGGCGTCTTCGCACTGGAGGCATTGTAATTAAATTAATGAAGCTTTTTAAAATGCAATTTAAATCGCTTAAATGACAACTGTACTTGCAAATGCTTAATTCATTGTTTTAAGGCTACTTAATCGTAAGTGTTTTTGAATGAGGTTAACAAAACAACCGTTAGGGCAATATGGCTAAAAATCTGATCGTTTTTATCTTAATATAAACAAATATATTCCCAAAAAAAAATTTACAAAACATTCATTATTACTGGGTGTTCTTCTTTCTATGTCACTTAGTATATTTCAAAAATTGTAGTGAGTTTACAAAACGGGATTTTCTACAGGTACGTCCACAGTAGCATATCTACCGTAGAATTATTAAAGTATAATTTTAGTTAAATTACAAAGTACAGTCGACGGAAAAGTCCTTACTAGTTCACTAAATTTTTTAAATAACTATTAACTAGGGCTACTTAATCGTAAGTGTTTTTGAATGACGTTAACAAAACAACCGCTAGGGCAATATGGCTAAAAAACTGATCGTTTTTTATCTTAATATAAACAAATATATTCCCAAAAAAAATATTTACAAAACATTCATTATTACTGGGTATTCTACTTTCTATGTCACTTAGTATATTTCAAAAATTGTAGTGAGTTTACAAAACGGGGTTTTCTACAGGTACGTTTACAGTAGCATATCTGCTGTAGAATTATTAAAATATAATTTTAATTAAATTACAAAGTACAGTCGACGGAAAAGTCCTTACTAGTTCACTATTTTTTAAATAACTATTAATTTTAGATATATTCTAAAACACTTCATTTATTAAAATATTGTTTAAAATAAAACCATACAACTGTGTAAAATAAGTCTTGTTGTACAATTAATACGTTCTTTGCAGTGAGAGACAAAAATCGAGAAGATTGGCGCAGTTACATTTAGTTATATCTACTTTAATATGTTTATTTTATTGTATCTAAATATTGATTAAAAGAACTGTTAATTAGCGTTCTCAAGATTGAAATGAACTAAATAATTCAACTTATGCTAAGACATATGTATATTATAGCGCAACAGCTTGTTACCTACGGTGTAACACTGTTAACTAACATGCTGCAGTTCTAACCTTAAATATCATGTGGTGTTTGTACGCGTTTAAATATAAACTGATGAGTTGTTACCCACCATTTGTTCTTACAACGATACGTTTATTAAATTGTTATCTTTTACTTCAGGTTTGCCTAGGTAGGAAAAAACAAGATGTAGATGTCATAAGTCTCTTTCACATTTTGATCGGCCAAGTTCGGATTGAGTTTAGTGGTGGACTATTCTTGTTACGTTTGTTACATTATAACATGTATTCAATATAGGATTGTTCTCTAAAATGTAATAGAAAGAATTGAAACTGTAGTACATGCAGATACGACGTTATATCTACAACTTGTTAGTTATAGTTTTATAATTGAATAATAAGATACTGAATAGTATACAATTTGATGTGTATTAGAATTAGTTATTAAATATACTGATGAGCAAAATTAACGCAACATCTATAAATCCTAATAAAACTCAAAATACCCAAGAAAATTAAATTTATTTGCATTGTAACACCTTAGTGTAAATATATTATTGGTTATAATTATAAAATTGTTTTTCCATAAAAATATTTATTTCAGCAACTTAATTATAAACGTATATAAAGTAACCTTATACAACCAACGAGCCACATAAAGTATCTGTATAACATTACAATTATTTTATGTAAGTACACTTTATATTACTTGAAGTTAATATAGATTATTAAAACTTCTACAAGGAATTGTCATTAAACCATAAACTTAAAGATATTAATTTTTTAATTTAAAATGTCTTTAAGAAAATAATATTTAGTAAATAATCGTAAACGTACATTATACTTTAGAGAAATCATAAAAATATTGAGAAAATATAAAATAGTACCTACATCAAACAAAATGAAGTTTAAAAATGATTCGTATTTATAAAGTGTATGCTGAAATGTTATTAGGTGATAAAAATGAGAAAACGAGACAATAAGACCTCATTCTATCGTACATTTACCATTTACACAATTCTGTTACAGGTTTAAATCATTTGTCATTTCACAGTCCGATTTTTATATTTATCATTTTAAAAATAAATATGACGTTGTAGGGTCTGATGTTAAACATAATTTACAAGTAAGTTATACAATATAATAATAAAAATTCAGATCTCGTTCGCATAGAAATATATGTATATTTTATTGTACTTTATTAAACTATAACATATTGAGATGTAAAGAAAATTGGGAAAAAAAACCTTTGTTTTAGCACTGTGGTAAACAAACTTGTTTTTATTTTCAATTTAAACTAAAATTTAATTAAATACGTACAATGCGCTGTGTTGATTATTAATAATAAATAGTAAAGCTACTAAATCAATACTTAAAACTCATACTAGACTGAGATATAAATAAATCTTATGGCTTCAAATAACGTGACCTTTATGTTAACTTAATGTGCGTTGTGAGAACAATTTAAAACATTAAGATGATTTGGTAACTTAGATGCAAAATAATGATGAATAGCTTAGTTGTAAATTCAGTAATCGTTTTTAATATTAAACTTAATGCCATTATATTAGCTATTAGTTATATACAGGGTGTCACAAAATGTGTTCCAAGCTTAAATAACAAAAGTAAACAACTTATTTTAGAAAAACTTTTATGTTAGACAAATAGTTACGCTAAAATGGCACATCGAAATCAAAAATTCAAAATTTTTAATGTCATGAAAAGTATCTTATGGTATGTTTTGAACTTCCGATTCAAATTTGCCAAAATTTTTGGTCTATCAATACATTCTCTTTTTTTGCCAAAATTACATTAAAATTTTCAATCAATATGAATAAACTATTAAATCCTAATTTTTAAACAAATATTTCAACAGGAAGTCCATAAACTTCTAATGAACGGGTTAACTGAATCCCCCTGTATATTACAAGCATCGGTCGGTTTTAGTGTGAATAAGTCACACTTGAAGAAATTTGATAAAATGAACTGTTTGAATAAAGAAATCTATTTATCAACTTTACATTAAAACTCAATTTATTTACACTATTTATATAACTAACCATTTATTCCAAAACATAATTATACAAACTAGATAAATGCATAATTTGAATTAAATAATTAAAAATGGCCTAAACAATTCCAGTATGTGACTGACGTACTAAACATTTTATACAAATTTGTAATTAGATTTGGGTAGAAAAGAATAAAACTGAAATTCTTGAATAAAAATTGTAAATTTAATTTAATATAATTTTGTTTTTAAGTTACGGCTTAAAATTCTCTCCAACATAAAACTATACAAACACAAAAACATATTAAATCAAAATCACAACTGCAATGAAGTTTTAATATAATCTACAAGAAACTCCATTTAATGCTCGAAAAACAATAATTTAATCAAAACTTTTTATTACACAAATATTCAAAAGAAATTTATGACTTTCACATTACTTTTTTTTTGGTAAAACCGAGTAAAAGTTAACGAGAAACGGTTAAATTTCAAATTCCCATTTGCGTAATAATTAAAATTTAAAGCGCTCGCATTTAAATTGAGTGCACGTTTATAAAATTAAAATGTTTTCTTGGAATGCATTGTATAGAAGTATTAAAATTATAAAAAAAACCTGCAGTGTTTGTTATTTTTTAGGTGACTATACATTTCTTATGTTCTGTAATAGATGTTTGTAAAATTATGAAGCAAATATTACAAACAGATTATACTAATCATTTGGGAGACTTACATCACAATACAATATTCAAAAATACATAAACATACTATTCAAATAAATGAATAAGCTTTATTAGCGTACACATGTTGGTAAATTTGAACATTACTCTGCAAGTCTAACCAAATATGTGTATTTGGTTGTACAAAATTATTACACAAACACATTGTATCTTAAATAAACGCGTTATTAAAACAAAAAGATCGTTGAACTGGATTTATTTATATAATGCTAATTCACGTGAAAGACAATACATAAAGCAAACAAACCAATTGTAATTTATTACTGATTCTCAATCCGTCTTACCTATATTGTAATAATTATGCATTTATTTATTCGTATGATACATTTTTAATATTGTATTGTGATGTAAGGAGGACATAGAAACACTAAGAATAGGAGAGGAGATAGAATCGGACCATCAGCCGCTAGAAGTAGTTATGATGGAAGAGGGAGAGAAAGAGGTACAAGAACAAGAAGAGGTGTGGAGAGAAAAGAAAGTATGGACTGAAGAGAGTATAAAAAGATATAAAGAGGAAATGGAAGAGGAAGTAAATACTAAAGGAGAGATGGAGAGGAAGAGATGGAGAAAATTACAACCAGGATGGAAATGGCAACAAAGAAGAGAAAGCATAGATTAAGAAAACAAGAATTAGAGAAAAGAAAAGATTGGTGGAACGGAGAATGCGAGAAGGGAAAAAGAATTAAGAAAAGGAAGAAGGAAATGGAAAAAGGAAAGATAGAGATAGATGAATACAAAAGGTTAAAAGTAAATGTTAAGGGAATATGTGCAAAAAATAAAGAAGAACATAAAAAACAAACCGAGATAAAGAATGGAGAAATTAAAAATAAAGGACAGGTATGGGAATTCATTAATAAAAAGAGGAAAAAGGAGGAAGGATGGAAGCAAATATTGATGAAGAAAAATGGGAAGAACACTGTAAGAAGTTAGTAGGAGAGAGTGAAAAAAAGCAAGAAATGAAGAAGTTGAAAAAAAGGATAAGACACAGAGAGGATGGAATAGGAAAAGAAAAAATGGAGAGAACAATAAATAAAGTAAAAAAGGAAAACAAAGGGACGGATGGAATACAAAGAGAACAATGGAGGTACATCGGAGAAGGAATGAGAGAAAAAGTAAGAGAAGTATTCGAGAGAATATGGAAAGTAGAAGAGTTTCCAGAAAAATGAAGAAAGGCAATAATATGCTCAATTTACAAAGGGGAGATAGCAAGAAAGCAAACAACTATAGAGGAGTGAGTATAATGAATGCGGGCTATAAGATATATGCGGAAATAGTTAGAAAAAATTGGAAAAAGAAATAGAAGAAAAGAATATAATACCAGATTGGCAAGCAGGATTTAGTAAAGGAAGAGGAACGATAGACAATATATACATATTAAAGCACACAATCAATAAAGAGTTAGCAAAGAAAGGAGGAAAGATGTACGCAATATTCTAGACATTAAAGCGGCATTTGATAATGTAGAAAGAGGGGATTATGGAAAAGGATGGAGGAGATAGGAATAAACAGAGATATAAAAAATGCAATAGAGGAAATATACGAAGAAACAAGGTGTAGAACGAGGGTAAGGAGGAAGCTAGGTAGAGAATTTAGGACGGAAAAAGGACTAAAATAGGGATGTTCGCTAAACCCAATCTTATTCTCGATATACTTGTGGAGGAAATGGAAAAAAAATCAAATAGGAGGAATAGTAGTAGGAAGGAAAAAGATATGGGTTTTAGCATACGCGGATGACATTGTGGCAATAGCGAGAAATGAAGAAGAGATGAGAGGAGTAGTTAAATTAATGAAGAAATACCTAGAAAAGAAAAAACTAACAGCAAATGTCGGTAAAACAAAAATTATGAAATTTAAAAAAAAAGGAAGAAGAAAGGAAGTGAAATAGTGGTGAAGGGGGGAGGAAAAGGTAGAAAGAGTAAACAAGTATAGATACAACATCAGATACGATAACAAAGATGGAGACCATATAAAAGAGATGAAAATGAAAGGAAATAGAATAGTAGGACAAGTATGGGGGTTAGGGGAAAGGATATTTGGTAAAGATATAGAGAAAAGGAGATGAATGTTTAAAAAGTTGGTAAGAAGTGTGGTACTGTATGGAGCGGAGATTTGGGGTTGGAGGGAATGGCAAGAGCTAGAGAAGATACAGGAGAAATACTGGAAGTAGACGTTAGGACTAGAGAAGGAGACACCTGGGTATATAGTGGAAGAAGAGCTAGAAATAGAAAAAATAAGAATACAAGCAGGAAGAATTGCAGTAAGGTATGAAAAAAAATGGGAAGTAGGAAGGAAAATGAAATACTATATAAATGTTGGAAAGAGATCGAGGCACAGAAGGTAAAATATGGGAAGAAGAAAGAAAAAATACTATGAAAGAGTGGGATACGCGAGAGAAGAGATAAAGAGATTAAAAGAGGAGGGCGAAAGATGGAAGAGATAAAGATACTCAGAAACAGAAAAAAAGAGCAAAAATAAAGGAAGGAAAATATAACGAGAAATACATAAAAATAATGACAGACAAGACACCAAGGTACATAACAGAAGGAAAAGAATGAATAAGAATGATTGCAAGGTTCAGAATGGGTAATGAAGAAAATGAAAATAAATATTGGATGAGTGATGAGGAGAGATTATGCAGGTTGTGTGGGGATAAATGGGAAAATATAATACATATGAAAGAAGGATGCAGGGAAACAAAACACGAGGAAAAGGAATGGAAATTACTACTAGGAGAGAAAGGGAAGGAAAACAATAGATAAGGGAAGTGTTGGAGAGGAGGAAAGTGATGGAGGAGAGAAAAGGAAAAATACTGAAAGCTTTGAGAAGAGAGGGATGGGAGGTTGAAGAAGGAAACAGGAATTAGTTATTCAAAGAGGTGGACTTTAGGATTAGATAATAAAAGACCAGGATACCTAATAATTCAAACAGAAAACAGAGCATTTAAACTGAAGGAAAAGATGGAAAACAGAAAAGAGAATAAAATGTTGTACATATGTTAAAAGAGATAGAAGAACAAACAGTGAAATAAGGTAAAGAAGATAGGAAAACATATTATCAAAGAAGAGGATACGCAAGAAAAAATAAAAAAAGCTAAGACGTGAAGGAAGAAAAATGAAAAAAGAGATAGTAAAAAAAGACAAACATAACCAGATGCAGGAGAGAAGAACGAAGATTAGACAAGGAAGATATAACCACAAATACAACGATTTAATAAAGGATGGAATCAAATATGGATAAAAGGAAAATGATTGTTAAGGGTTTTTTAGTTAAATTGCGTATTTAGTTTTAAGTTTAAAAAGAATTGTGAAAGAACCGAATCACTTTGTTATTTTAAAAAAACAAATAAATTTGATTTGAATTGAATTGTGATGTAAGTGTTACGTATGGTGCCCCAGAAGATCAGTATAAACCTGTATAGTATAGTGACGAAATCGTGTGCAATTGTGAATTGGTTCGTCTTGGCAAAGCATTTGCTTCAAAGTTTAGGAAAACCACTAAAACCTAAACATGCCAACCCTTACCCGCCTAATAAAATAAGTATGTAAACATAATACAGGGTGGGCCAACGCCGATGAAACAGAGCTAAGTGCAGCCACATCGATAATTTATTTTTCCTTTGGCCGTTCGGCTAGAACAACCGTACAAAAACCCACGATTTCGCGGATATTGTCATTAAAAAAAAACAAAACATATTTCAGTAACAAGTTAATAATGCAATTGAAAAAATTGATAAGATGTCCCCCTCAAAAATAAAATTGTCGGGTCTAAGTTTTTTTTTTAATTATCGATGTGGCTGCAATTGGCTTTGTTCCGTCGGCGTTGACCCACCTTGTAGAAGGTAAATAAAAACATAAAATATTACAGCACAACCATTGCATGACGATATATAATGGACCGGTGCAAGTGCCAGTCACGACAATAACGAAAAAAAATAATAGTAGGTTAAATAAACAGCAAACAAAATAATGGAAAAACAGATAATCAGGACAGAGAATAGTAAATATTGCTTAACTTCAGATGTCTTTTAGATTAGTAAGTCCTAATACAGTTTTGTCAGTTAAATTATGACCGGAACTTCTATTGTAAGATCATCATTGAGATGTTTATTACAAAAATCAACTCCAAACCACAATTTTTTTCACTCTTCAGCTTCAGAAAAAGCGGTACCTAAGTACCATACTAAGTATGATAACTATTTAACAAGACAGGAGTTCAGTATTTTGCTGAATAATAAACTAATACCAATGCAGCTGTACGAAGTGTGTTTGCATCTGCTCCCCAAGTTGTTCCAGCTAATTTTGAATGACATTATTTCTTGTTTCTATTTTTTGTTTAATTTTTTTTAATGATCTTTGTAAATTTTCAACTTTTTTTTCTATTATTTAAATAAAAACAAGAAACTTCTGCCTTTTTGAGATTGGTTTATAATTGTCATTTTTTGAAATAATTTTCCATAATACGGAAATCATTAGATAGCTTTCTTTCAATTTTAAAAAATTCCGAATGTTGAAATAAAATTGTCATATTATCGTCGTAGGCGAATTGTTGACCTTGTAAAGAAGAAAGATCAGAAATATAATAAAGATGGAGTCGTGGCTGCTTTGACAAGTGCTCTAACCCAATTTAATAAAAGTCAGTTAATAGATATGTTAATTAACCAAAAAGTGCAGGATAGTGTTAATTGTAGTATCAAAATAAAAGTGCAAATTCAAAAACTATTTAATAACGTTCCGTATTGTGAAGTATATGATAAGTCCGACGATGCGCGGAATAACATCAATATAAACAAGATGGAGTCGACTTGCTTTAAGTAAAAGTGCATCAGTTTTAAAATAAAGTGTGAATACGCTGAAAATAAAATAATAATAAAATAGTACTAAGGTAGAAGAAAACATTAGTACTCAATTTGAGTTAATAAATTTATTGAAAGCGTCATCCAGTCAAAGTGAACTTAGTACTCCACAGTCTTTATCAACGCATCATTTAAAAAATTATAGTACAGCAACGCAACGTACGCATCTATCCAGCACAAAAATATTGAATGTTGATAGTACGTACAATGTGACGTAAACAATAAACATGAAAAGAATAATGTAGTTCCTAATATTGCTTCAATAAATACAGTTGCAGAAAAAAAATCCAGTACCACTATTACAACCAAAACATTTCCTCTTAAAAAGGGAACTGCCATCTGCAATCCTTTTAAACTTTGTGATAATACCTAATGGATATTTCTGACAAGATTTGCTAATTGCACAAAACCTAATGACATTATCAAATATGTTGAGCAAAAAAACCAGGGAAATACATATGCCATAAGTTTGACAGTAATAATGACTTGATAAGTTCATTTAAAATAGGGATGTCCAATAATCTAAAAGAGGAACTTATGCGTGAGTCTGTATGGCCTCAAGGTATTACTTTCAACCATTTTTTCCCAAGTCACAGATTGTCTAGAACAAAACCGTAAAACATGGTACGCACAACAAAAGATCTGTAAAAATATTTTTCATGCCTCCGGTCATTATTGACAGTTTCCCGGTCTAGACCTTAAAAAAGTGACATTTGTTAAAATTCCCCAGAGAGCGGGGTGGCACCATTGTTACTTAATTTTCTAAATGTCAACCAAACGGACACAAAACAAAAAAGCATCCAATGCTTAATAAACAAATAAAATTTAATGTAAGTACCAATTAACACTTTTACATAAACCTCAACTAATGTGATTATTTTTTAGGTTATGTGTCTTTAATATACAGAGTTAATTTTAACATTGAAAATATGGACCAAAGAGTTGCAGAATTGTTTTTTTACATTTCTCATCAAAATATCACAATTTTTTTAATTCTTTATACGCTTTTCAGTACCGAGTTACAGATTTTGTTGGTAATAAATTATTAATCACTGCTTCCGCTGTATCTTTTATGTGAGCTGGTGTTTCCATACTTCGTTTTCCATTAGATTCTTCACCACAAAGTGTCTCTTTATTTAAATTTAAATTTGAAAATTAAGTAAATATGCAGTGACAAGTGGGTACCAATCAGAAAAAATAAATTTTTAGAAATAAATTGTTGAACTAAATAATAATTTTGTAAGTATTTTGAGATTTGTCGGCATACAAAATTTGTGGATTACACGTCCAGAAAATGTTTTGCGGTATTATTATTATTATATGAACATCCATTGTATAAGAAATAAAACAAACTTTATTGACGTCCTATCCAAGTGATCATGAATCTGATCATTATATTTTAAATGATTTTAAAACAGTTAGCAGCTATTATAAAAAGATAAAATCTACGGAGGATCTACGAGGATATATTGAAAAATTCTTAGCCTACTATAGAACCAAGCAAAATTTCAATGTCAAAATATTTTATTACTCAACATATTCTCCTCTTAATTGGATACATTTATTACAGCGAACCTGGAACGTCTTTAGACTTTTCAAAAAATGTTTCTTCTTGCTCTGCAAACCAGACCTTTTGGAGCTTCCATTACCTCCTTGTTGAAAGAAAATGTACGACCTTTTAAACTTTTTTTACTTGAGGAAAGAGGTGATAGTCGGACAGAACCAAATCGGGTAAATAAGAGGGGTGTTCTAGTAATTCAAACCCTAAATCACGATTTTTTTGCATGACAACATGAGATTTGTGTGCAGAGGCGTTGTCCTGCAAAAACAAAACACCTTTGGATAGCTTTCCGCGTCTTTTCTTTTTAATATTTTCCCGTAGAGTGGTCAGTAATGTCGAATAGTAATCTCCAGTTATTGTTCTACCCTTATCCAAAAAATCAATCATGATTACTCCATGGCAATCCCAAAAAACTGAAGCAAGAACTTTTCCAGCAGATTTTTGGACACGAAACTTCTTAGGTCTTGGAGAACCAGAGTGTCGCCATTCCATTGATTGTTGCTTTGTTTCTGGATCGTAGAAATGTACCCAAGTCTCATCCATAGTAACAATTTGGTTTAAGAAGTCTACATTGTTTTCAAATCGAGTACAGATCGAACGCGATGCTTCTACCCTTGCACGCTTTTGGTCAACATTCAAACATTTGGGGATCCATTTTGCAGCAATTTTTCTCATGTCCAAATTGACGTGAACCATATGATGAACGCGTTTGAAGTAAATATTCAGTGCTTTAGATATTCGTTTTAGCCCAATTCGACGGTCTGATAAAATCATGTCATGAACTGCATCGATATTTTCGGGGACTGACACAGAAACTGGCATTCCCGATCGGTCATCATCTTCAATGGAAAATTTACCTCTTTTGAAGCTTGCATTCCAATTTTTGATGGTTGCATACGAATGACATTGATCACCAAGGGTATTAAGCATATTTTCGTAAATCTGCTTACCTCTTAACCCTTTTAAATACAGGTACTTGATGATGGCTCGATACTCCAATTTTTCGATTTTCACAATTTCGGTGGACATCTTTTTTCATTTAATTTATTGCGTGACTCTGGTTTACTTTTTTGACGTCAAACTTTATACTGACACTTCTAATAAGTTATTGTTCGTTGCTATGGTAACGCAATATTTTGTTTATGCAAGGAACTGGTCTAGACTAACTAGATATCAATACATCCTCGTATAGGATTATGTAATTCAAATTTATTTTGCAGTAACGAAATTGTTATCAAACACGATATTATTGAATTGTCAGCTGAAATCGACTGTGAATATCAGCAGCTCAATTCAATAATATTAAATTACCAGTAATTTGTATATATCGGTATCCATATCGGGTAATTTTGAAAATTTTTTATATATATTTAAACAAATCTTTTGAAGGTATAAGGAGTCACTAAACAAATATATCTTGTTGGTAACGATAACGTCAATTTTTTAGACATAAAAGACACTAAAACTACTGAAATTAATGAATTAATTGCTTCATATGGTTTTTACGTTACCGATAATAAACCTAAAAGAAGTGCAAATTGCATTGACAACATTGTTTTAAGATTACACGACAAATGTAATTACTCGATAGAGCAAACTGGCTTTTCAGATCATAATTCAATTACCGGTAAACTCAAAACATTTCTTAATAGCAATTTCATACAAGCGACGCATGGTTATTTAAAATACAGACCAATAACCGAGTTTGGTTTAAATAAAATGTTTGCATACTTAAATAATACTGATTGGTCTTATCTCAGTTCAATAAACGAAAACTTTAAGTGCAAATTCGATACATTTATTGGTGAATTTAATAATGCTTACAATTAAGCCTTTGAGTATAAGAATATTTATACTAAAAAATTAGCACTAATTACATCCAAAGTTGGTTTAATAATAATTTAAAGGTCAAAGACAGGAACTAGTGTTAACCTATCCGTAAAAATTAAACAAATGCGTAATAAATATAATACTTCAATTAGAACTGCTAAAATAAAGGCAAATGATAATTACATAAGTAATGCGAGTAATAAAACCAGAGCATCTTGGGATATTGTTAAAAAAATGTACTACTACAAACAACCATGAAAACATACAAATTTTATCAGCTAATGAATTTAACAATTATTTTAATAATATTCCTCTAAAAATTAGTACTGATTCCTGTCGTAATATAAAAACAAATTAACCTAATATCAAATATAAACCCGTCAATACAAATATTCAACATGTTTGTGTATTAAAGAAAATCTCTTATAACAAAGTGGGAGGTATAATTAATAAATTGAAATCCAACAATAGTAGAGATGCATACGGGTTTTACACTAACATCTTAAAGCAAATGTTAAATGTGGTTTTGATTCCATTAACAAATGCCTAAATTGGTGTTTAGAAGAAACCGTTTTTCCAAAATGTCTCAAACTTTCTAAAACTGTTCCAATATTTAAAAAGGTGATATTAATTACCTGAATAATAATCGTCCCATCTTGCTGATACCGACAATTACCAAAGTCTACTAACATATATTAAAGTACCAAATTATGGAATATATGGAAGGTAACAATATTTTCAACAAAACTCAATATGGTTTTTGATCTGGAAATTCAACCAGTAAAGCTATACAGAAACTTATCAAACACATTCTGGATAGCTTTGAAAAAAGTATGCATACCCAAGCCACTTTTTGTGATCTTACCAAGGAGTTTGATTGTGTTCAGCATAATTCATTACCTATGAAGTTGCAACACCTGGGCTTTGATAAATAATTTTGCAAACTAATAAGGTCTTATGTTGCAGACAGATTCCAGTTTGTAAAATATAACAATATACGACCCGATATTTTATTAGTAAGTACAGGTGTTCCACAGGGTTCGGTTCTTGGACCAATTTTCTTTATTATTTTTATTGATGATTTGTTTTCTATATATGAAACGATTAAAATCCTATGTGCGGATAATTCAACTTTGATAAGTAAATCTAAAGCTTGGACTGATCTTAACCGAGATTCATGTGATGCACTTGATAGAGCAAAGATCTGGATTGCAAACAATGGATTCCACTTAAGTAATATTAAAACAAGCAACATGACTTTTTCTTTACGGCAAGATACGCAAAAAACAATATTACAATAAATAATATGACGTCAGTCACAAAATTCTTAGAAGTTATTATAGACGAAAAATTGACGAGGTTCGATTATTGCAAGCATTTAGCAATAAAAATTGCCCGAAACATCTTTGCGTTACAAAATCTGAGTAACAGATTTAATTAATTCATTCTCATTTGTTGTGCAATAATGGCCACCATCAATTAGGTTAAGCAAATCGAAGAACAGTTTTGATTTCCACGGTGTACTTTACTATAATTACTTACCACAATCAATACAAGCTCTAACTGAAATAAAATTTAGAAAAACCATAAAAGAAATGTTACTAAATAAAAGTTACTACTCTTACCATGAATACTTAACCAATGATCTTACTACAAATGATCTTTTATAGATTACTTATTTAATTGTATTATTTGTTTAAAATTATTTATTTACATATACAATTCTATTTTTACTTATACTGGGTGAGTCGGGAGGAGCGCACCAAACTCTAGGAGTGTATTATACACGTGAAAATAATGTAAAAAAACTCATATGTTCTTATTCTCATTTGTTTTCAAGTTATGGCGTAATTAAAAATGTTCATCTAGCTTTCCACTTATTATCTGAATTTTAACATTATCAAAGTATGCCATGTTTGAGGCAGGAAAATCCCCACGCAACAATCGAAAGCAATTTTCAACATCTGTTTTCTGTGAACGTGTGGTGTGGTATGGTTGACAGTTATTTAATTGACACTTTTATTTTGGAGGATCGTTTTACAGGAGACAACTACCTCATTTTTTTACAAAATAAATTACAAGACCTGCTAGAGGATGTTTCTGTAAATATTAGAATGCAGATGTACTATCAGCACGATGGAGCTCTTGCACATGTCGTTGTCAGGTCAAGCACCATTTGAACGAACGTTTTCCAGGGCGTTGGATTGGTCGTGGAGGTCCTATTAATTGGCCTGCAAGATCTTCGGACCTCACACCACTAGATTTTTCTTTATGGGGCTGGATGAAAAATAAAGTCTACAAAATAGAAGTGGACACACGGGATGCACTAATTAGACGAATTGAGAATACTGCAGTCCATATTATAGAAAAAAAAATGAATCAATTGGGAGAGCAACAAACGCTCTTCGTAGACGAAGCAGAAAATGTTCAGAAGTCAATGGCGGTATTTTTGAACATTTATTGAAAGAACGCTATGATTAAGAAAATTTTTATGTGTATAATTTGTTTATTTGTTAATATGCTATAACTTGAAAACAAATGAAAATCGGATAAGAACATATGAGTTTTTTTACATTATTTTCACTTGTATAATACACTCCTAGAGTTTGGTGCGCTCCTCCCGACTCACCCAGTATACATATTTCTTCATTATTCTGACGAATGTAAGCACTTTTGTGATATTAGCATAATAAACATTATTATTATTATTACTATTATTATTATTATTATTATTATTATTATTATTATTATTATTATTATTATTATTATTATTATTATTATTATTATTATTATTATTATTATTATTATTATTGTTATTATTATGCACATTAAAAAGAATAGGTGCAAGAACCGTTTCCTGTGGAAGACCATTATTTAAAAATCTAAATTTACTGTTTTTAACATATTAACATATTTTCAATAAAAGAAATAATTTTGGAACAAGGAATAACGTTTTAAGAACAGTTTTAAGTCTCTTCTGAAATCCAGCGTCGATATGCGTTCTTAGTGTCAATACTTGATTACAAGAACTTCTACCCGACCGAAATCCTTCTTGTTCAATTGGTAATTTTTCTTCAATTAATTGATTAATCCTTTAAAAAATCAATCTTTTCAAAACCTTATAAATTACACTTAATAAATTTATTGGACGATAAGAAGCGAGGTCTGTAAGAGATTAATTTTTCTTCAAAATTGCCTGTATTATAAATATCATTGAAAAACGTCAGTAGCCACTGCAAAGAATAATTTTCTAAATTTTTCAGAAATTCTGAATGTATTCCATCAAACCCGGCAGGTTTCTTTGATTTGTCATTATTAATGCATATTTTAGCTCTTGTACAGTAAAAGGTCTAGATACTTCTCCTGAGATTTGGTGTAGATTATCTTTTTTTGTAGACATTTTTTGATTTTTGACATGATAAGCGATTTGTTCACTTTTATTGAGTTTGGAACATTAACCAACCGAAGCAATAGAATTTTTGTATTTGTTTTAGCAGATTAATTTGTAGAACCTAATTTATTTAAAAGTGTCCAGTTTTTACGACTTGAATATACAAAATTCATATTTTCCGTTAATGAATTTCATTTCTCTTTTCTTCCATTATTTAGAGATGATAGTACAACATCCCCAGTTTTGTATTTGAATTTTCAAAGTATGTTTTGTACAATTTGTTTGTTTCAGTTGACCAACATGGGACATATTCCTATTAAAAACTGCGTAGAATTAATTTTTTTGCTGCACATTTAACAGCACTTACAAACCTAAAATAATCATCAGAAACTGGTGGTATCTGTCTAAGAAAATGATCGAGATGATTTAAAGTTGGTCTAATTAGTTTTTTGAAAATTCCATCTTAATCTTTATAAAGATTCTACAAACGAAATTTAAAGTCCAATTTGTAACAGTGAAAGTCTATGTTGACTTTTTAGAAAATAGTTTAATACCATACATTTTGACTGTAATGGAACCATGTCACGATCCATTGACACTAAATACAGGCCCGTGCTGTAATCGTTTTGCCATCAACCGGAGTAAAATGTTTTGATAACTTTTGGATCGTAATCTAAATGCATGTTTTGAAACTCCATCCACGTTTGTAACATTATTCTATTAGCATCGTTGTCATTGCAGCGCCATATTGTGTTATGAGAATTAAAGTCAGTACTATAAACACCTAGATCAGGAAAAACAACATTAAAACTTTCTAGCCTAGCAATTAGAGGAGGTTTGTAAATATTTACTATGTGGAAATCTCCTATTTTAGTAGCTATAAATTATATTTTTTGTATATTTTCATAATCATTGTAGAAAATAGAATGCAATTGAGTTCCCACGATTAATCTAGTTTCTCCAATGGCGTAACAATAAATACTATATTAAGATTGTAAAATTCTTTTAAAAAATATTACTTACACTTAGTTAATACTGCAAAAAATAAACTTTTCTTTGCATCAAAATTACTTTTTCAGTTAAAGTTCAGTTACATCAATTTAATTTTTGTATCTAAAGTTACTATTGTAGTACCAAATACATATTTTAATTGTAAAATATAATTCCACAAGAAGATGCACCCTATTTTATAATTTTTTTGTGTATTAATGTTATTTACTTAAATTTACACAAACTTTTATCATATTTAGATAGGCACAAACAAAAAAAGCATAAACATCTTAAGGACATAAATACATTTACAACAAACTTAACTTTGAAACTTTTAAGATAACTACATGCTGTTGGGGCCTACAGAGGGTCGTTTTAACTTAACGCATATTATTCTAGAAAATGTAAAGTATACCTACTTTATTACATTTGAGAAAAAAAACAAAATTAAACAATATGAAGTAACTTTCGGTAAAACTGTAATTTTCACAAAATTTTTATCTATAATTTTATGTGAATAAAAATTTTAAAAGTTTAACTGATGCAGTACAATAAACAGTACAAAATATTAAGGAGTTGTTGTGTACGTTTGGTTATACATACAAACTAATTTTATATTTATAATAACGGAAAAAAAATCACAACAAAGTGTGAAGTTTTGGTCTTTACTTAAATTTGAGAAAAAAAACTTTATCTTATTTATCAATTTCTACAGGTTATATTTTTTGGGAAAAGGTGGACTTAAAAAAAAATGTTATAAGAAAGCCCCACAATAATTTTATCAAACAATTTTTTCGCACAAATTCAGAAGCACCCTATTATTTAAACAAACGTGCCTTCTTGAAATCACATGGCAGTCTAAGACCATCGAAAAGAATAATCCAAGGTTTTTACGAAACATATTTAACTACAGTCAATTAAACTAATATTCTTTTGATACTACTAAGTATAAGTTATGCTTCGGTTTCCAAACGAAAAATTTGAACGTCTATTCTTTTAACTTTTTCCAACGAATTTGACTTAGTAAGTTATAACAAAGCAGTAAAAAATTAGTAGTTATTTACAATACAAATAATATAATTGTTTGGACATAATACGTCGAACCTAAAAATCCCTTAATCTACACACATTTTCTTAGACATATTACCTTACCTTTTGATAATGTAATATTTATTTATTGTGTCATCATCTATTATTCTCATTTTATGTTTAACATTTATACATAATTATTTAGATCATAATATTACATATTGCAGTGATTGAATAATGTCATAATTGTAATGTGTAGATGTAAAAAGATATATAGTGTTTAGTATTAAGATATTAGAGGTTTATTGTGTGTAAAGAAGATATATCGACTTTGTGCGTGCCGTGATCAAGTGGAGTGAAAGTGGGGTAGAGAGACGCTCTCAGGCAGTATAGAATGATGGACATATAATTTTGAGTCCGTGCATTAAACAATTAATACGCAGTGTTCTTCGCTAATTTTTCAAAAACATTTAATGGTGACATAATTAATGAACTCTGTTATTAAAAAATAGTTTAAAAAACCGAAGTAAAGCTGCTCATCGTTGAAAAAGTTCACAAAGTTGTTGTAAGCCTGCGAAGTAGTATTAAAAATATAATTAAATAAAATTGTTGCTGAACAAAGCATAATCAATTAAAAACCAAAACGGAAAATGAAAGAATAACTAACACTAAGGAAAAGTTGATAAAGTAATCCAAAGTCAAGAGTTCACTGCCGAGAAACCGTCGAAAGTCGTACGTACACGTTGGACATAAATGGACAAGGTTACTCGTAGTTTAAGTTAGTTTATTTAAATCTGTATTAAAATGAAATAAAATTGTAGCGTATTATAAATTGAACAAAGCCGTGGACGTAACGTTATTTAAGATTACATCATAATTGTAAGAATTAAACGTTTGATTATTTTTCTAAAATTTTGATTTTGTTAAAATCACTGATTTTGCATCAGTCGAAAGCGGCCAGAAACACCCCTTTGTTGGCCTCTGCCCCCCTATTCAATTCAGTGCAATAAATACAATCCTTATACCTAAATAATACGTTGCAGTACTATTTTACATCTTATTTCGAAAGATTTTATAAGCCCTCTAAACGCAAAAAAAATGATTTTAATATATTACAAAATGACACCGTGTTAACAGCTGCCAAATAGCATTACCAACCAAAAATGTTTTTGCATATAGTAATAATTGAGAATTGAAGTTTCAACAAATTTTACTATTTCTCGGCCCAAACCATCATGTGTATCACGTGGCCAGAAACTTTTTTTTTGCGACTGCTTAGATTTGCACTCGCAAAAAACCAGGGGCGGTATTCTCGAGTTTGTACAAGTCGATTTCATATACGAAATGACCTGTTTTCATACGAATTTCGAATGTTGGTATTCTCGAACTATCGGAATGCATCAAAAGCTATTTCTAGATCCAAAAATGCCAAATATACCATTTCTTCTTCTTTTCGCACTTACTCTTTTTTATTGTAAATATGTAACCCTGTGCGCTTTTTTCTCGTCTGAATCCACTTTGTTCTTCTTCCATTGTCTCCTCAGTTATCATTCTAATTCTTGTGTTTTATTTATTTTTCTAATATTTTCATACATATACTTAAAAGTTTTACTCCTCTATAATTATTACAATCTTTATAACACCTTTTTGTAAATTGGCATGATTAACGCTGTTGTCCAATCTTTTGGTAGTTCTTTATCTATCTACACTTTGTTGTATATACTTAATAGTGTATTTTTGCCTTTTTGTCCTATACTCTTAACGATTCCCGTCTTTATTCTGTTGCAGCCAACCGCTTTCCCGTATTTTAGATCTTTTATTACTTCCTCAAGTTTTTCTATCCTTATCCTCTGTCTTTTTGAAATCCGTTGTTTTCAATTTTTTTTTCTTTTGTGGATTATTTAGTAATTTTTAAAGTGTTTTATATATACTTATATATTTTAATTTTTAATTTTTAACCCCTTTCTTTTTCTATGTTTCCGTTATTCTTAATATATCTATTCTCATTTTTTTTAAATTCTTGCAAATTATTTACAATATTAACATTAATGGGGCAACCACTACAATATATTATATTAATTACTGGAGAGGTAGAGGTTGAATTATTTTTAAACATTTTAAAACTAAATAGATCTGGATTTAAATTGAAACGTGTTAAACAGTTAAAATTTTCAAAGATCTTAACAACATTGAATTAGATAGAACCAAATAAAAAATAGGAATTTTTATTTAAAATAAGAAAGTTAATGGTTACTTCCGGTACAACCGCAAGTGCGACATATTTATTAATGTTTTCATAAAAAACTCATATTTCATTAATCTTCCTTATAAAAGTTTATGACAAAATTATTACTGCAGATTTTGACAAACAATTATACTGACTTCCAAAAAAATTGCAACACCTAGAAGTTGTTGAACGATTTTAATGAAATTTTCAGAAAATTTCTATTTTCATTAAACAATGTGATGATTAAAATTTAAAAACAAAAGAACAAAAGCTTCTTAAAAAGTTTTTTCAATAATGAGTTGCTCTGCCACTATTTGTAATGCATTCATCTAGACGGCTTGGCATGCTATTAATTAAGTGATATATTTATAGCTGCTTGTGGTATATCATCCCAAGCTTCTTAAATCCGTTGCTGCAGATCGTGTAAATTATCTGGAGAGTGCAGTAAATTACACAGTCGCCTACCAATCATATCCCATAAGTGTTCAATTGGCGACAAATCGGGCGACCGAGCAGGCCATGGGAGGACGGCAATGTTAGATTCTTTCAAAAACCGTGTTGTAGCCCTTGCTCTATGAAGGCGGGCATTATCCAGCTGGAAAATGGGATTTTGCAGCCCCTGAAAATATGGAAAGCCAACTGGTTGTAGCACATTAGCAATGTAACCAGCTGCGTTAAGGTTGCCGTCAATAAAGACCAAGGGTGATTTGATACTATAACATATTGTACCCCATATTATAACTCTTTGAGTGAGGGCTGTGTTGCGTTCCACAAAAAATGTTGGATTTTTACGTTCTCCACGCATCCGTATGACCCTCCTACGACCATCGTAGGCCCACAAGCAAAATCGAGTTTGTCACTAAACACGATTTGATGCCATTCTTTCGCCCAATTACCCCTTCTCGAACCATTTGGACCAACATCTCAATACCGATAAAACATTTCGGTTTACACGGCAAGCAATTTCTCTTAGCAAAAGTCCGGCCTCTCTCATACCAATAATACGCCTACGTTCAAAATCACTTAATTGGACAAAATATTGTTGTTGACGTACTCTCGGCATTGTTTTCAAGTTCAGAATGAAATTGTGAAGAAACAACAACAATTTGCAAACTGGACAGTTACTAAATGGTCTAATAATACTTCTAAATTTATTGTTACTATGTGCTATGGAAACAACAGGCAAAAAAACAAAACTACTAGCTAGATTTTATTCAAATTTTAATCATCACTTTGTTTAATGAAAATAGACGTTTCCTAAAAATTTCATTAAAATCGTTCGACAACTTGCAGGTGTTGCAATTTTTCTGGAAGTCAGTATATATATATATATATATATATATATATATATATATATATATATATATAAATTCTTTCAAAATAAATGTTTCAAAATCGATTTTAAGAAACGGTTTTAAAATAGGTTAGGTAACAATTTTAAAATGGATTATAAAACAATTTTAAAAATTTATTTTGAAAACCGATTTTAAAAATTTGTTATGAAAACAGTTTTATAAACCAATTTTAAAATAGATTTTATATACAATTTTCAAGAAGTAAAGAATAATCGATTTTTTCTTAAAACAATTACAAGCACTCGCCTTCGGGTCGTGTAGCAAACTTCATTTTCGTGGGAAAAAATCTTTTTTACTTGTTTATGTAATCATATCCTACTGAACAATTTAATAAACTTTTGAAAGATTAAAATTAAAAATCATTACAATTTTTTTTTGCAAAATTACACTAGGATTTTGTGCTGTAGTTGCATACATACATACACAAAAGTTTATTACTAAAATAAAGCAAAAACTTTGACCATAAAACTACACTAATAAAAATTGAATAAACACACGCATCATGCACGTGAATAAAATTTAAATTAATTTAAAAAAGTAACGTTTAAATTTCAGAAATTTTATTAACACATAATCGTAAAAAATGAGTATTAGTAACATATTAAATTTCTAAATACATGTACTGTTTAAAGACCTCCACAAAGTAGCAATTTCTGATTAATTCTTTAGAATTTTATATTACACTCCCAAAGTAAGAAAGTCTTTGCTTATATAAATCTAACTAAATTAAAAACTTATCTCATTAAAAGAGAAGACAAGAAAACAAAGATTATTAAATTATTCTGAGTACTTTTTAGTGGTGCTGGATTTAATAAACCCCGTGCTAACAACGAAATTAGTTTTATTAAATCTAAATTGCATTTCGAATGTGCAATTAATTCGAATGTATACAATATATTTTGTTTGTTTAACCTCGAGCTTAAGATAACTTAATTACAGTGTATGAGGATTTGGTAAACATGGATATGTCATTTGCATGGCGGTACAATTTATCAAACGACTTTCACCCGCACAAAAAGCATGCTGATAATAGTATGGTATATTAATGTAGAAACATGTTCTTAGGATAAGATCCTTGAACTAGTTAAAGTTCTTTATTGCTACATCTAGTTTTAAATTGCAAAATCTACATTGCATTCGCACAAGTAATTGAATAGATGGGAATGACACAAAGAACATGATGGTGTTCCTTTACTTAAGCGTCGAGAAACGATCCGATTACACTGGCAGAAATTAAATGCGATTGTAACTTATTGTTTCAATTTGTTAAGTATTTAGAGTTAATCTTTTGTAGCACGCCTAATTCTTCTACTTATTAGCAACTGTTGAAGCTAAATATTTCGGTACATCTTTGGAAGCAATTTAGTAAAACTGTTACATTTACGGTATTATTAATTTATGTGGTTGTCGTCTACGTGTTTGTGTAAATCATAAATGTAGTATAACTACAACGTTTAATTGCTTTAGCGTAAATATGTGTTAGTACTGACAACCGCAACATTTACATACGCTTTTTAGTAGAGTAACATAAACTTATCCATTCTCAAATTAAATGCTTTTTACCTGATAAAATAGAATTTGTTAATAAAATATAAAATTAATTGATAAAGTGTGATGTGCTGTTTCTAAAATATTACCCCAATGGTAATTAGATGGAATATGTTGTAAGTAAAGTAAAGTGAATTTAATTTTGTTTTTGAGCGGACCCATACAAAAACAGTTGATTTTGTTATACATACATGAATAATCAAAACAAAACAAAACATATTAAACAAAATAAAACTGCCCACGCACGTCATTTTTTCAATAATAATAATAATAATAATAATAATCTAATAGTAGCAACATTCATATTTTTTGAGAGTGTTGTTTTAATTATAAATAAGGTAGAAAATACCACCCGCTGACGGCATAGCAGTACACGTTTTGTAAATTAATAGTAGCTAAGTTCATATTTGGTATAATAATAGCTAAGGTAATTACTTACACAAAAAACAACCCGCTGCATGTTTTGCGGTATTTAAAGTGTCCGCTGATGAGTTAAAGGTGCAGCGCATCGCTAAGCGCGCGTGCGCTGCATCTTAAGTTCATCAGCGAACCACTTAAATACCGCAAAAAATTCAGCGGGACCTTTTTTTCATGTTACATATACAATCAGCTATGACCTCATCAATTTTTAATTTTAGTACTACGATCTATCTATTTTTTTTCCTGAATATTTATGACTCATTAACAGAATTTTCAGTGTGATACTATTATTCAGAGTTTTGTGGGAAAAAATTATTTAAGACTTTTTTGAATTATTCGATTGTTTTTTTTCAAACGTATGTACATATAATTCAATTAATTATTATTTACACATTCTAACATGTATACATAACATCATTATAAGAAGAGAATAAAATATATTAAAATTATTTTTTTTTCAAAAATTGTTTATAAATATAACACGTTTATTATAAAAAAGTAAAAAACTATGAAATAAAAAAGATGGAATATTTATTTCTAAATTAGTCATATTGAATCATCTTCTGACTCATGACTCTCAGACTCATGGTCACTGAAATCAATATTAATTTCTTCAGTTTCTTCTTCGGCATCTGTGAATATACATAATAATAATATATGTAATATAATCAAAAGCCATATTTTACCACAACTATGGTGTATGGCTATTTACATTTTAATATGAACACATCTGTCTGTCACTATAGAATTTCACTTTTCTATTTCACTTCAGTGTATATGTAAATTTAATCCACTCCTTTTTATCATATGTTTTTATTTGTGCTTCTCTCCAGTTACATCCTCTGCTATCCAATATTTCTTCTATTACTTTATCCCATGTCTTTTTGGTCTTCCTTTTTCTTTTTATTTCCTGTTCTAGCTTTCCATACTTTTTAACTGGTCTCCTCTTATCCATCTTTTGTAGATGTCCCCACCATGCTAACTGTCTTTGTTCTATATATTCTGTTATTGATGTCAATCCTAAGTCATGTCGTATTTTAGTATTTTTAATTTTATCTCTTCTTGTGACTCCTTTTACTCTACGGAGATACTTCATCTCAGTTGCTTGTATCTTATTTTTTGTCGGTTTGTTAGTATCCACGATTCACAGCCGTATGTTAGTATAGGTCTATATACCACTTTGTATACATTAATTTTGGTCTTGTACGACACTTCCTTTTTGCTTATAATACACTTATTGATAGCATAATATGTGTTGGTAGCTTTCCTGATCTTGCTGTTAATTTTGTTTTTTTGTCTTCCTGTGTTTTCTATTTCCACTCCAAGGTATGAATATGAGCTGACTTGTTTGATTTGTTTTCCGTCTACTTTAATGTTTAAGCTTTGTTGGTCTCCTATTGCCATCACTTGTGTTTTGTCTTTATTCATTTCCATTCCAAATTCTATTAGTGTTTTATTCCATACTTCTAATTTCACTTCTAGTTCCGACTCGTTTGATCCGATTATCATTATGTCATCAGCAAACACTGCTTCTGATATTTTCATTTCCTGTAGATTCTTATAGCCTATCCTAAATTTTTTTGCATTGCTTGTACAAATATTTATAATGTCATCTATATAGATTATAAACAGAAATGGGCTCAAACCTCCACTTTGTCTCAATCCATCAGTCGTTAGAAAGGCTTCCGATCTTCTGTTTCTGCTAATAACTATATTAACTGTGTTGTTATATAGATTCTGGATCGCTCTGATTAGTTGCCGATTTACACCTCTTTTCTTTAAACTGTGCCAAACTCTAATTCTAGGTACCTTCACACTCTCCACACTCTATTATATACATACAATAGTAAGATGCACCCCTTCTCACCCATTTTTTTTATTATCTCTGCGTTTACATTATCTACACCTGATGCCTTACCGTTTTTTAACCATTTTAATGTTTCATTTAGCTCCCCCATTTCTATATAGTCATCGTCATCTTCTACTTGCTGTACACTTGGGATGCTTTCTTCAGTCTCTACTCTATTCCCTGCACTGTTTAGCAACTCTTGAAAATATTCTTTCCATCTATTCATTACAAGTGTATCTTCGCTCAATATTTCCCCTTTTTTGTTTTTCACGTACCTTTCATCACTATTCCTATTTTGCTTTATTTTCTTTACTACTTTATAGAATAACTTTTGGTTGCCTTTACTGTTGTTTTCTAATTTCTTCCCAAATTCTTCCCAACTGTTATTTTTTTGACTCACTTACTAATTTTTTAACATGCTTCCTTTCTTGCTTATATATCTCATAGTTTGTATTCGTCTTGTTTGTTAAGTAGTTTTTCCAAGCTTTCTTTTTTCTTTTGATCTGGATTTTTATTTTCGTAGTCCACCATACTGTTTGTTTTCTTAGGTTTGTTATTTTGCTTGTTCCACAAACGTCGATGGCAGTGCCTATAAGCGTTTTTTTAAGTATTGTCTATATTTGTTCTACTGTCTTTTCTTCTAACTTTTCTACACTTTGATCTAGCTTTTCTGTTACTAATTGTGCATATTTTATTCCTACTTCTTCTTCGTTCAATTTATACGTTTTTGTTTTTACAAATTCTTCCCTCTTAGTACACTTCATTCCTTTTATATCTTCGTTCATTGTATCCTTTATTTTTGCTACTACTAAAAAAGTGGTCGCTATTTATCTTAGGACCTCTCTTTACTCTGCAATCCAGTATTTGTTTTTCCACAATTATGTAATCTATTATTGACTTCTCAGATCTACTGGTTACTTCTCTGGTATAGGTATGTATACTTTTATGTTTGTTCCATGTGTTAGTTATGACCATATTTTGTATTAAACAGAAATCTAGCAGTCTTGTACCATTATTGTTTTGGTGTTCTTCTCCAAACTTTCCTACAACTTCTTTGTAAATGCTGTCTTGTTTTCCTATTCTGCTATTAAAATCACCAACTAAGTAAACTTTTCCTTTTGCTCTATCTGTTACTTCAGTTAGTTCTTGCCAGTATCTATCTTTCACCACCACTTTTTCATTTTCATCCGGTCCGTACGTTACAATTACCGTTCTAGTTTGTTGTTTAGCGTCTCTTAATTCTATTGAAAGGGTCCTTTCCGACCAGGCGTTCCAGTTGTGTATCATGTGTGCCCACTTCTTATCGATTATACACCCTACTCCTGCAGCCGCTCGTTCCTTTTCATCCACTCCGCTGTATATGAGTATATTGCCCTTCTCCAGTGTTGTTACGCCTTTTCCCTTTTTTGTTTCTGTTATTCCTAATATGTTCAGGTTTGCTGTTTCGAATTCTTCTTCCAATTCTATTTCCTTTCCATTTAAGCTTCTTATGTTCCATGTTCCTAATTTCCACAATCTTTTACCATTTTCTACGCCATTTTGTTACCGTTAGACCGTCCTTGGTTTTTGTTTATCAGTTTTTTGTCTGTGTCTTCGGGACTTCTGTTTGAATCTCTTCTCTCTTTGTCATTCCATATATATAGTGTGTTGTTACTCCACATTTTCTGGTATCCTATTCTGATTTTTTTCCCTTCGTATTTTTTCTTTTTCGGCAAACTTTTTGATTTCTCCTTGAATCTCTCTTTCTTTTATTGTTAAGTCATTTTCTATTGTAATTCTTGTTCCTTTTAAAGCGTGTTTCTTCTTCATTATTTCCATCTTATTTGCCCACGATTTTATTTTAACTAACACTGTTTTATTTGCATACGCTCTTCCCTCGGCTCTTCCTATCTTAAAAGCTTCTACAATTTCTGGTTTTACTCCAATGTTTTCTTCCATGATTTTTTCGATCGTATCTTTGACTTCTGCATTATCGATTTCAATTCCCTTGATCACTATATTTAACTTCCTTTTCTCTCTTCCTTGTTTTTCAAGCTGATCTTCCATTTTTCCTATTCTTATTTTCAATTCTTCATTTTCAACTTTCATCATTTTCCATTCTATGTCGCTTTTTTCTAGTTTCTCTTTCAACTCTTTGATTTCATCCTGATTTTTCTGAAATTCATCTTTTAACATTTTCATGTTTTTTCTAGCGTCTTCTTTTATTTCTTGTTTCCATTCTTCCAATTTTTCTAATATATGTTCCATTTTTTAGTTTTTCAGCCTCTTCTTGTTCGTTTTGCGTTTGAATATCTGCTTGTATTTTAATATTTTCGTTGTTACTCACTTTTATTGGAGATCTAACTGTTTTTTATTTTTTTGAAAAACTATTTGTTCTTGTTCCCAATTTTCAGACTCACCGGATGTTTCTTCTGGTCTTTTTTCTTTTAATTACATATAAATTTTCAGTAACACTATTTGAGTTTTGTCTGTAACGTTTCTCTTCAAGATCGCTCATTTATTTTCTTTCGCCTAATTTTATGACTTCACTTCTTTATAAAGCGTCACTGACTTCAAATGACACGCACAGACCTTTATATTTAACGTTCGCCAACTGACACGCACCGATTTTTACAAACATACACTAGAATTTATTACGCTAACTATTGCCGAACTATTGTCTATTATTATTGTCTACAACTTAATCCTATTTTAACATTCACTCAGTTTATTGTCTTATTTACCTTTTATATCACTCACTTATTAGTTATGCACAGATGCATTCACCTTTCATTCATAAATTTTAACACAATATTTATTATGATTTTACCCAAATTATTATAGCTAGTTGACGGAGCCGTTTTACGATTATCGCGCCAATTTAATTAATTATTAATAATAATTAAATATTAATTATAAAAAAGTCTGTATATAGTGTAAAAGTATTTGTCAATTTTATCAATTAAAATTTTTATATTGCATTTAATATTAAGTATAAACTCCAATCAATACGAAATTTAAAATACAAAGATATTGAGATTACTCTAACCTTCAGTGCTACTTCTTTCCTCATCTTTGATTTTAATGTTCTCAATGGAAGATGGCAGCTGCTCATCGTCAAACCAGTGGAAATGGAATTGATTTTCCTTCTCTTCCCAACCATAGTCTGTCGGATCCATAGCAGTTGGAATTTTTAAATGAGCATGAGCCTAAATATTTGCTGTGTAAATAGTTTGTAGAAGATGTTGTTCCAACTCTATTTTACACAGTGGCAGTATGGATCCGTCGATGTGTAAATATTTACTTCTCACAATAGTGTTATGTATACATATTAAAATGTGTAAACATTTACTTCTTACAATTATTTAATTGGATTATATGCACATACATTTCAAACTGCAAACATTCAATAATAATCGATAAATTCAAAAAGTGTAAAATAATAATGTAACATGAAAAAAAGGTCCCGCCGAATTTTTACGGTATTTAAGTAGTCCGTTGATGAACTGAAAGATGCATAACGCGCACGCTTAGCGAGGCGTTGCACCTTTAACTCATCAGCGGACACCTTAAATATTGCAAAACATGCAGCGGGTTGTTTAATCGTGTAAGTTATTACTTTAGTTATTATTATACTAAATATAAACTTAACTACTATTAGTTTACAAAACGTGTATTTTGCTTTGTTTAACAAGCTGGAGCATAAAGTACCGCTATGCCGTCAGCGGGTGGTATTTTCTACCTTATTTTTAATTAAAACAACACTCTCAAAAAGTATGAATGTTGCTACTATTAACTTATTATTATTTAAAAATGACGTGCATGGGCGGCTGCTGCGCCTGTAGGTACCGCTAGCGGCCCAGCTGGATGTCCATTCCATTATCAGAGACACCATATGAAGCGATGGTAGAAGTCTCAACATGACACCAATCAGCATCTTTTTTGTGACGCGGGCTCCCGGACTAATACACGTACATAGAAATAAATAAGCACGTTTACTCTTGCTACTCTTGCTTACTTATACAATAAATTTCTGTACCTTAAACAATTTTCTAAAAATTGCACCAAATCGGTAAATTTATCTACATTATCTGTATTTAACAAAATTTAAATTTTTTCTTTATTATCACCACCGCCTTTTATATATGCATGCAAATATGTATTCCTATATTCTTTATACATCGGACAGTTGAACCTAAAATGATATAGATTTTTGATTTTCGGGCTCAAATTTACCACAGGCAGGACACTCATCTCCACTATTTAAGTAAGTATTTTGAAATTCGTAAAGTGTAATTTTTAAATTATTTGAATAACATAATCTTAGTTGGTTAACTAGTCTGTGTTTTCTAATGGGTGCTTTTATTTTTAAGTAATTGAGGTGGTTTGAATGAAATAGATGATGATTGCAAAACTAATTTCATTTTTGTATGATACATTTAAACCAAAGTTAATATTCAACATAACTTACGCATGCTAAATTAGCATTACCGGAAATAATACATACATTCTGAAGTTAGGTATAACACGTTACATATATTTGCGCTGTTGCCGCATTATTTAATTTAATAAGTATACAACAGTCCTCCTCCTTAAGACAAATATAGTACTATAAATCTAAAACTACTCTAAGTTTTCTAATTCTCCTAGGTCTATCATTAACAGGAAGGTATACTTTATTATTTGAGTCATACAGAGCTTTAATTAATCCTTTTTTAAATGACTTTACAGTGTTTTAAGCGACATCATTACTAGAGAAATGATAAAATGGAGATGTTATATGATCTATTCTGTTCTTTTAAAAAAATTGCCATGTTATCCGAAACAAATTGAGTTCCATTGTCCGATACAACAAGTCTAGGAATTCCGAAACGTGCAAAACTTTCCCGAAATTTATCAACTGTGTTATTTGCATTAATTAAATTTAATTTAAAAATTTCTGCCTAGTTACTATAGGAATCAATGATTACTAAAAAATATTGATTTAAGAAGGGTCCGGCATAATCAACATGAATTCTTCCAAACACTTCTGTCGTTATAAGCCATGATTTTGGGATTACCCTCTTGTACTTGCACAAACTTTACATGATGAGATCATATTAATTATATTCTTGTCTAATCCGGGCAAATAAAAATATGACCTAGCAATTAATGAAATTGATTTGTTTTTTCCAAAAATTGACAAAAGTGGTTTATGATCGGTAGCTAACATGCATTTACTTCTCAAATTTTTTTACTGAATGAACTGTTGCTAAAGCCTCTTTATCAATAACTGAGTAAGAAGTTTAGGCTTAAGTTAACACACGTGATGTAAATGCAATTGGTTTTTCCTCTCCGTTATCATATAAATGAGCTAAAACTGCGCCAATTCCGTATAAAGAAGCATCGCACGATAATTTGAGTAGGATCGAAATGCGTGAAAACATCCGATAATAATTCATGTTTAATTTTTAAAAACGCTTCTTCAGAACGCTTTGACCATTTAAACCCAACGATTTTTTTTCTAACTCGTACAACGGCGCTAAAATTGTTGTACGTTTTGAATAAATTTACTGTAATAATTGACTATTTCCTGAATAGCCCTGATTTTATTATAATCTTTGTGCAGCCCATATTTGTTAATAACATGACCTACATAATTAATTTGATCTTGGAAAAAAATGCATTTATTTAAGTTTAATGTAATACCTGCAGAGAACATTTTTTCTAAAACCGCTTCCAAATTTTTTAATTGATTGTTTTTATCTTTCCCAGTTACAACAAAATCATTATAGAAACAACAAATCCCATTTAAACCCTGCAATAATTTATCAATTTGGAAAATACCGCACGCTGTTTTAATGCCAAATGGTAATCTTTCAACTAAGTATACTCTTTTTGGAGTGCTCCAAGCTAAAAATTTGCTTTAAATTTTTCATATAAAACCAACTGGTTATATGCCATTGATAGGTCTAATTTAAAAATGATGTTCCCCCCTTAATGCATTAAATATTTCATCGATTAACGGTATAGGGTAATTGAAATTCTTAATAAATTTGTTGACAGTCACCTGATAATTAGTGCAGATTCTAATTGAGCCATCTTTCTTTAAAACAGGTACTAGTGGTGTACCCCACTGATTATTATTAACTTTCGTAATAACTTCTAATCTTTCTAACCGTTCAATTTCATTATTTACTTTCTGTTTGAAAGCGTAAAGGAACATTATGGCTTAATAAATATAGGCGTTACATCTTTTTGTGTCTTTATAGAAACCTCACAATTTCTTAGTTTACCAAGTTTGTTACCGAACACCTTTTTGTATTTTTCCAAAATTGTTTGTAAACTTTTGCCATGCTTATTAGACAAATTATTTAAACATTTACTACCATTTTGCATCTTAATCCTTAATTTACATAGTAGGTATTTCCCTAAAAGTGGTAAAGCACCATTTTTTACAATTAAAATATTTGATGCTACTATACGGTTGTTATATTTAAAGTTTAAATACTTATCCAAGGGAATTGATTTCTTTCCGGTCATAGCATTTCAATTTAGTATTAGATTTGACAAGTTTTAAATGAGAAAAATGCTTAAGATATAAGTTTTCAGAAATTACAGTTAAACTTGCTCCTGTATCTAATTCAAATTCTACTGGTACATTATTAACATAAATACAAATTTTAAATGATAAAAAATCTGAATCATCTTCAATATTAAATAAATTATACAAAGATTCATCAATTTCCTCATCTAAAACTAAAAAATTTTGATCTTTTGTTTTACAAGCACCGTTTACGTGTATTAAAATTATGGCCCAATTTTGTACATGCATTGCATTTAGGTTTATCTAAAACAGAATAAGCACTAGTAGTATTTGCACCTGGTTGCTTGAGACCAGAAATTGTGAGCTTTGGTTTGTATCCTCTAGATTTTTCTTGTTATTGATTGTTGAATGGTTTTAACGTATAAGCTTCCTCCAGCTTAATTTTAGAATTTAAAACGGTTTATTTATATATCGCAAGTTTCTTTACCTCCTCCAAAGTTTTCAGTAAACAATCTTCCCCGGAACTAACTCTGTTACAAATTTGTCTTTGACTGTATCTTCCAATCTGCCTGCAAAGGCACAATTGGCAACTAATTTTTTAATTCGAACAAACCATTTATTAATTGATTTATTCTTGTATTGCCTGGCATTATAAAATTTGCTTCTTTCTTTAAATACTGACACAACTGCTGTGTAATGTTTCGTGAGCATTTCATATAATTGCTGGTAAAATTTATCCTTCAGTAAGACATGATCGGAAAGGTTACGCAGAACTTTATAGGGAGGTGTGCCAACTACTGTTAAAAAGATTGCCACTTGCCTTTTACAATTATTTATCAAATTGGCCAAAAATACTAATCCAACTTTTCTTGATATAACATCCAATTTTTTTGAGGGTTGAATCTTGTCACGCTACCCACGCAGTAGCTGTGGTAGTAACTTGACCTAAATCACTTGGTTTATCGTTGACAATTACAGGTGTTAACCAAAAAGTACCTCTTGAAAATGTTTTCTTCTGATTTAACTCGTCACCAAATGAGGTGGTTTGAATGAAATAGATGATGATTGCAAAACTAATTTAATTCTTGTATGATAAATTTCAACCAAAGTTAATATTCAACATAACTTATGCACACTAAACATTTGTTACACCACAAAACTTGAAGATTAAGTACGGAGTACAACGAATGCTCAGACTAACTCATCGGCGAGGGGTGGATTTAGATTTGTCTCTCACTTACCTTTACGAAGACTAAAAGTTTTTAATTCGTGCCACAATCGGGATTGTCAGGCGCCACCCTAATCTTTGAATTGATTATGTTAAATGTTCACTAAAGAAACATTGAAGCAATAAAAGAATAACATAAGTGGGTACGATGAAATCCCTGTTGAATTACTTAAACAATGTGCTGAACAGCTTTCAACTCCTCTAGCAGATATTATTAACAATTTGGTAGTACACGGATATTTCCCTAACGAACTAAAACTTGCGAAGATTATTCCTCTACCAAAAATGGGGCTTCTAATAACATCGATAATTTCGGACCTGTGGCAATTTTAAGTATATTTTTAAAAGTAATTGAAACTATAATATGTAATCGTCTAACTGATTACCTAAACAATAACAATTTAATAAGTGATGCGCAATACGGATTTCGAAAAAATAAATCAACTAAAACGGCGACGACTGACTTCATTCAAAATGTCATTGGAAATTTAGACAAAGGCAAATGTGTATTTGCAATATTTTTGATCTCTCTCGTGCATTTGATACACTAAACCCAACGTACGTAGGAAAAAATTAAACCAATTGGGTATTCGTAGAAATATTAATAAATTAATATTATCTTATCTGGATCAACGTCGCTTCTTTGTTAAAGTAGAAACATCTCAATCTAAACAGTACACAAGTGACACGGGAATACCCCAAGGCAGTGTATTAGGCCCACTAATTTTCCTGCTTTATATTAACGATATATCCCAACATTTGAGCGAATTTCAACTGTATATGTATGCTGATGATGTATCAATTGTAGTTTCAGAAAATGATCCCATCACAGCTAGTGATAATGTAGCATTAGCAATCAAAAAATTTTGTGAGTGGTGTGAATGTAATGGTTTAGTGGTGAATATTAAAAAAACAGTGATTATGCAATTTGGTACTTTGAGAAAACTATTACCATCAATCACATTTAATTTTAAAGGCCATACAATAGAGACATCGACGAATTGTACTTTTTTGGGTTTAAATCTTGACTACCAACTTACCTGGACCAACCAAATTAATCACATAAGATCAAAATTAAACAAATCTATGTTTCTGCTGTTATCTCTTAAACATAGCTTAACAAACAGTTGTCCCCTAACAGCATATTATGGTACGTTTTATCCACATGTAAGTTACAATATTTTGCTGTGGGGCAAGTCAGCACATACTAGAAATATATTCATCCTTGAAAAGAAAGCAATTCGGATAATGTACAACCTGCAATACAATGAATCATGTCGCAAAACTTTTAGAAGGAACAAAATTTTAACATTAATTTCAATTTATATTTATAAGATATGTAGTTACATATACATGACCAAAACTAAACTAACAAAAATTCAGATTTGCATACAAACAATACAAGAAAAAAATGATTTTTGTGTTCCGAAACATTCACATGCGTATTGCAAAAAGTCTCCTAATATGATAGGCATTGAAATATTCAATAAGTTGCCACAAAATTTAAAGAGCAGTACAGATATCCTAAATTTCAAAAAATACTAAAAATTTCTTATTAGCAATGCATTTTACACATTAGACGAATTTATTAATAGAAAATAATTCCGCATTTAGTTCTTCTCTTACTGCTACATTTTTATATCCAGGCTTGTTGTTATATACCTATTAATATATTATTTATTATTTATAATATGTGTTTGTGCTGTATTTTATACTGTTTTGTTTTGACAATTTTATCTACTCTCGTAGGCAACTAAGATAAATAAATAAATAAATAAATAAATGAATAAGTACAGCAAGTTTTCTATTAACTAAAATTTTTACTTCGTCTTTCAACGCTTAATAACCCAAAAACAACAAACCAATATGCCAGAACGGCCAAACTACACCGGTACCGGGCAAGGAAACATGATTTTTAACCGCGTTCCTAAAAATATTACGAATTTGTCAAACATGCAATTTTTACAGTAACATCAACTCAAACGTAACATGCCCTAGACTCGGTTCGATTATTCTTTACCATTGAACATGATTTTAACGTTAACACGTAATTTAAAATAAAACAAAAGATAAAAAAAATAAAGATACCCTAAACGCTGTTTAATTTATTTCGCCAAACGCAAACTCACACCCGAAAGCACAAAAGTTTCTGAAGTAATCAAGTAGAGTACTTACAGGGGTTTTCTTTAATTCATTATTCAAAGAAGAATCCACTCGGAACCATGCTAATTCGAAGATCTTGATCTAATGCTTCATGACAGCATTGCATTATTCTCTTTATAATACACTGACTCAAAAGGACCTCAATTCATCCGCCATGCGGTTATTTAGATTATTTTCACTAAATCGAACGATACTCTCTTAATAGTGGCAAAATGGAAGTTCCTTTTATTTATGGTTCACTTAATTTCATCATTGCACTCGCGTTTTGATATTTATACATACACGTACACTTTTCGGCACTTGCGATACTTAGACTGTTGTTTAAATTTAACAACATTAATCCGCGCTATTCGGTACATGTCAAATAACTACGTGTTACTTTTAGTGATTCTGCTTAAATACTAACTTAAAACTATTAACAATTAACAGGCAAGGGAGTCTCCCCTCTTAACATTTCTTACACAAAGAACATTACAAAAAATTAATGCGCTAACATTTTGTCAGAAATAATAAACAAAAATGACTTTTCAGAAATTAGATCGTGAGTTCGATCCGTGTGTTTTATTCACTTAGTCAAAACAATTCTTTAATTTAATTGATAAAGGCGACAACCACCGAGCTGTTTCCCTGAAATAAACAAAGAAACTTTTAAAAAAGCAAAACAAACTGCGACATATGTTAATTAAATTCAAATAAATTGAGAGTAAAAACTATTGAAATAAGAATTTCCTAAAAACGCGATTCTATACACCAACTGATTTAAACAACAAAAAAATATATCAAATGACAAAAACAATATTCCAGCAAACATAAACAGGAAAACACACGTGCATTGCGACGTAAATAAAATACTTTAAAACTATAGTCTATTCCAATTCAAGAGAGCTTTTATGAACCCAAATCATTTGTGCGTATAAAAAAACAATTTTTCACCCAAACAGAGGTGACACCATACAACAGAACGGAGCTCACCATAGAGTTCAATAACTTTATTTTAATAAGAAGACTGTTTGATTTTAATTTTGATAAAATTTCACAAACTTTAAATGAAACTAATTGCGATTTTTTGATAAAATATTGAAGACAAACCGGACGACGTAAATAGAACTCTCAAATAGTATTCTTTCACAACTTTAATTTTAAAGGTGTTATATTGTAGAGGTGTGACTTTTCAATGTTGCCTTCTTTTTTAAAAATTACATATTTTGTTATTTTAACATTAACAATCAAAGAGTTTAGTTCACAATATTTATGTAAATATCCAGTAAAACTAAATCATCCGCGTACATAAGTCTAAATATTTCTGTATGGTAATCAATATTTACACTACTATAATCGCTCTTTTTAAAGACATCATTAGATCTGAGGTAAACAGCAAAAATATTAAAGGACTTAGAGGATCTACTTGTAGAACACCCTTGGTAATTTTTACTGTTTTAATTTCTGAGTCACCTTTCAAAGTAATAACAGCTTTATTGTAAAGATTTAGTAAAATACTTATTATTTTGGATCTAAACCCAAATCTTGCATTTTAGGCCATAATTTCGTATAGTCTAACGGATCAGCTTGCTTGAAATCTACAAAAACTGCAAAAATGACCTCTTGTTTGTAACCTAAGGAGATATTTATTACCGAGTTTAAAGAGAGTATACTGTCAACACAATCTCTCCCACTACCTGCTCTTCCGGTAGTATCTGATATTTTTTGGTCCACTTATTTACCCTGTTAGTCAATATTGTTGTAAATAATTTAGCTACACAGTTTATAAGAGATATTCCTCTATAATTAAAAGGATCATTAATATCTCCTTTTCTATATAAATGAAATAACAAAATTAATTATCAGGAATTGTTGCATATTGAAATACATTGTTAAACATATTCAAAAGATAGTGTTCCCAATTGGGAGACATCAATTTATATATTTCATATGGTAAGTGATCTGAACCAGTATTTTTATTTAATTTACTTTTTATAATTATATTTTGAAGTTACTCTAGCGTAATTAGATTGTCTAATTCGTAAACTGAATTTGTGATAAGCTTTCACTGTAGAATGTAATTTCTCCTGTGTCTGTAAAATGAAGCAAATTCTTTAACAGAAACTGATGTTTCTACTAAATTCGAACTTTTATATTTTTTTATTGTAATCAAAAAGTTTCAGTGTCGATTACATTTGGTAAACTTGATCAAAATACATTTTTTTGCTTGATTGATGAAAATCTTGTATGGTTTTTTACTACTTAGCAATAGATTAAAATTTTCATCTGAATAACCACTGCGCTTTAAATTTTTATAACATTGCCGAATTCATTTTTTACTTTTCTGCATTGATCCATTAAACCAAACTTTATTGTAAATAAATTTGGGAGTATGTACATGACATTTACGTTTAATAACCCCTCTTTGCTGGGCACAAGATAATATTTTTCTGTTTATTATTTGCGGTTTTCTTAATCTTTTAATTATTTTATCTAAAGAGACAACTACTGGCAAATGACTACTTAAATCCAAAATAGGGTAAACTTTTAAATTTTTATTGATTTAATCATAGATGATGTTATCCAAATAGTATCAACTACACTAAATCCTCTGACAGTGATGTCAGTAAACTGAGCAGGTCTATCGCTAAGTGTTCTGCCATTCAACAATAATAAACCACGTTCTTCAAAATAATTCAGAAATTTCCTACCTCTACAATTACACACAGTATCTAAACTAGTTTTAACTCTGAGTAATTATGAATCCTCCATCACTACTTCATCAATTTTATTCATGGATTTTATTTAGCGTTCCAATCACCGCCTATAATTATATTGTACTGACTAAACTTATCGGTTGACTTAACTCTATGAAACATATTGTCAAACCTGTAGACTTTTGTGTAATTGAAATAAACTCTAAAGATTTCACTGAGCTGTAATATAGCTTTATCTATATATTTATTACACATTAGGAAATAAGAGAATAAGTAGTAATAGTACCAAACCAAAAAAAGGAAATAAATCGTATAAAATATGTATACAATAAATAGAAGCCGAAATATTAATCTTCATAATCACCATTTCAAATTGCTGCACGATATGTACTATGGAAAAGAGCACCAATAATTATTATGGGAAGTAAAGATAATGTAGATAAAAAAAGCAATATTGGTTTCATCAGGGGCCTATTCCACCAAAAATTAAAAAAACTTTGCATTTTAATTTAGCACTTTGCAAAAATTGCAAAGTACGTTTATTTTTTGTTCCACCAAAATTTCAGCAAATATTAAAATTGCTTTACAAATTTTGCAAAGTAGGCTACTGTTTGGAAAGTGTTCCAAACAATTTGTAATTTCCGTTTCATTGTTAATGTGCTTTCTTCTCAGACAATTCTTCTTTTTGCGGCGCTTTTGCGGGTGGTTAAACCTATTGAATTTTGTTTTCTTATTTAGATATGTAGAGATCAACGCTCTTCTTAATCCCTTTACTACGGTTGGTCGTCCTTTGAACACCCACTACAGAATTTCCAAGTGGTGACAACCGCCACCCCCTTTTGGTTTTCAATTATTTCTTTCTGCAGTCGTTGACAGAATAGGCGTTTCCTCCGCGATAAAAAGTTTAAGACGGATGATAAGACCCGTCATTTCCATAAATCGTGATTACGTTGAAACGCCCGACAAAATTTATTTTGAGCCTTCAGTAGTTAATATTGAAGTGTTATGTTTATGTGTGTGGAACCAACGTACTTACTATAAGTAATTTAAGTTTTATTTCTGATAACAAACCGGCTGCAACCAGTAGCTAATTAACTATTACTAATGTCATTGCTAATGTTCAAAAAGTTAGAAGTTAGTACACAAGTATTTGTAGTTTCAACTATCATAATTTAATTTAGAGCAATTATTAACACCAGCCCTACGGAGAAGCAACCCTGCTATTAAAGACTGAAACATTTCCTTCTACCGGTGTCGGTCTTAGACTAACAAATCTAAGATCCAACAGCTACTATAAAATTGTAAAGTAACCGTAACCTTTGTAGTATGCTCTAACTATTTGTATCAAATTATTTTTATGCGCGTGAGATTACTTATTAAAATGTAGTCAAAATTGAAAAGACAAAAAAATGTTGAGACAAAACCAGCTGTTTGCGACTGTGGATAAGGCAATATTTGCCATTTTAAAGAAGAATTTTTTGGTTCTCGATGGATTTGGGCTAATATTGATGAAATTCTTGTAAATTATACCAAAAGGGTCTAAAACCCTTATCAAATTTGCGAATATCGTCGTCGTTTAGTACGAACAGTACAGTCGCAAAACCTGTGTTGGTTACACATGTGAACAACCAAAAACAATCGTTCTAGGGAAGAAAGAATAAAAAAAATTTTTAAATGGTAGAATAGAAATTCGTAAATAAATTGCAAAGTTTTGACATTTTGTTGGTTACGTTTGACAGTTTCTTTTCGAACTGATTTAACTTTGGTAAACTCAAAGTTTAAATGTAAAGTTCAAAGAGAAAAATAAATAGTTGCAAAGTATATGGTGAAAGACTTATGAGCACATCATTTCTATTTATAATACATAGTGTTATAAACCACAGGCTTCACATTGGTATTATATAACTTTTTTTAAATTTTAATGTTACTTAAGAGTCATTTCTTAAACGCTTTAATAAACACGTCGTCACGGTTTATTTGTAAACAAACTTAAAAATTATTAAGCAGTGTTGAAACCCTTGCCGACAGTTTTGTCAGTGGCAGAGGGATCGTGGATGTGCGTATTAGTAATTAGATCAAAGGCATTTATGCTGAAAAAAGATAATGAGGGTGCAACCTAGCTAAATGTGTAGTAACTAATTGGGAGCACCTAAGATTTCCGAACACAGAAAACAAACCGTAAAATGATAGAACTATAATTTTGCTTTTTACACAAGAAAGTGATTAGACCATTGTACACATAATTAACAGTAATTAACCGTCAAAAAAAAGATATGCTAGTCGCGATGTAATCTGCGCCTATAGATGAGCGTGGCCGCATGAATTAATCAACGTTTTACACCGACAGATGTGGCACTTATTTATATTAATTATAAATAGCAAAAGTTTGCAGAACACCGGTGCTTGCCAATAAATTCAGAAAAATAAAATGGCGCAAACACAATAAATGAATGTTTTAAAAAATTTTTTAAACTCACATAAAACGAGTAGCAATGCGCAAAAGTTATGATGTCAAAATCTACGGCAAAACACAGGTACGATTACAGATAAAAGATAAACTTATTAAGAGGAGTACGTACTGGTCGTACGCCATTGCTAAATCATGCATTTTAATGCGTCGAACGGTACCTATAAAATTGACTCACATTTTTAAGTTATCGGGAATGTTTCGATTTAAATTGATAGATATAAGAAGGGACTTTGTCGTGGATTTAGTAGAATTTTTATTTTGTATTTATTTTTATTAAAATTACAGTGTTAAATATGCTATAAAATTACAAATTCACACATAAAAAAAAATTAGCATCATGAAAAAACAAGTAGTACTATAGCAACAAAGCTCCAAGTTTTGTCTTTCATAAATCATTAAGTTTTACTTCAAAGATTTAAAATTAAAAGCTGTTTTAATGGTACTTATAATGCATGGTTTATCGATAGAGCACTGCTAGTACGTATTCCTCTTAAGTAAAGCATGCAACTTATCTGTAGTCGTGCAGTCAAATTTAATCTCCAGATAACAAGTTCGACAGATTCGTAGTCTAGGATACACCTATAAGCAAAGAGAGGTAGGTAGCAGCAGGCAGAAGACAGTATCTCGAGATGAATATTCAGTTGAACCTCAAAAAACAATTTGCAAGGTTTGCAGTTTCTTTTCTTTGATAACCTTTGACCGTGGAATTGCAATCAATAGGTAGCAGCTACTTAACATTTGGTTTAAGGCAAGTGGTTAGATAGATTTTTAAGCAACCGGGAACTTGTAGTATGGTATCACCAATAATCCTATCCGGTAGGACGTCTATAACCCAACAAAATGGCGGTAGAAAAAAAAATATTTAAGAGCTATTACTCGCGTATGCAACCGTAACGTGGTCGCTCGCGTGTAAGATTTCATCTAACGTACATAAATACTGAAAAATTTAGTCTAAAACATGATTTTCATACCATTCCTTCATTTTGTGTTGATAGAAGAACAACTGAGAAAACCCTAAAGAGAATTAATCCATTATAAGTTTTTTAAGTAATAGTATGGTATTCTTCTATTACACAGAAAAAAACTTGACACTTTTATTCGTCGCTTTGGCTCTGAACTTGAATGCATTGCTGACAAATAAATGTAGGTAATATTTCCAGTGTGTTCTTTGCAAAATAATTTCTTCCATTTAATACAAGCGTTCTTGGTAAATCTGTTCTTTCTGATTGGGCAAAATAAACACTTTAGTTTTACTTGCTAATAACTGGTTGTCACTGAATTTGAAGCTTCAGCTGCAATTGCTTCTGCTCCTAGAACATTTTTTCTTTTCTGACGTAACGGCAAGGAGAGGGTTGATATCCTACACCGTTTTAGTAAATGCGGTTTTGTAAGCTGCTTTGATATTCTGTCAGCAGTATTGGTCGCATAAATGATCTAAGAATCATTTCCCCCGATATTTAGCGTTGTACAGAATACTGTGAGAAGCCACCTGTTACTAACTCGTGTTACTGAATACTCCGTCTTTATTTTGTTTAGGACATCGATTCTACCTTTGGTCAGGTTATAGAATGTAATAACAAAAGGTTTTAAATATTCTCTAAAAGCTGGGTCTATTTTTTCATCACCATGCAATGTGGAAAACATCAAGACGTTCCTGTTTTTTTGTAATAAGTAAGATATACAAAAATTGTACTTTTTACTGGTCAAATTTTTGTGTCTAGAAAGATATGGGGTATTTCGCGTTTGTTTTTTCTCAGTGTTTCTACTAATGTTAGTCTACGGTTGTTATATAAATTGTTTTCTAGGAGAACAGATGTGAAATAGTTATCTGTTGTTACATTTCTCCTTTTTCCCAAAACATGTTGCATTAAACGCTTTACTACACTGCTAGCATCATTTGCTATCTGAAAAAAGCCGCTAGACTGTTTTCCTACATAAACTTCTAAGTTGTGTGTATACAACATTCTAGCATCTACTGCTGCATAAATTTTTATGCCGTATCTAACGAGCTTGTTGGAAATATACTGCCTGAATCGGCATCGACCACGGAACACTTCCAGTATTTCATCTACTGTAATGTATTCACCGACCAAATAATTATTGATGCATTTTTTAACAAAATTATCGAAAAGAAAAAGCACTGGAGCTAAATTGTCATATTTTGCTCTTTCTTGTCTAGGGTTTTTTATCATCAAATCTAATTGCTTGAATGAGAGTATGAAATCTACGTTTGGACATTGTAGCAGCAAAAAATTCTGGCGCGGTGCCATCAGTAGTCCATAATTCTTTTGTGTTGAGATGATGTGCTTGTTTGACTCCAGCTAAACATAAGATTCTCAGAAACGCATTAATTTCAACATAGTCTGTTGGTAAGACGCCTCTCTCACGTGAATAGGCTTTCCTCATAATACCAAAGTAGGAATTTATACACTCAATAATATGCGCTATGATTTCATCAGGAAAAAACAGTTTCCAGCATTAGAAAATAGTTTTTGCATTCTTCGCTACATTTTTCACACCCGGTAACTGAGCAACAAGGTTTTCTCTGAGAGTTTTTTTACGCTCTTGTCTGGGATTGTGTATCCACCACTTACTTACTTTGTCTTTTTCAACATATACATGTTGTCTCTCCGTGATGATTTAAAAATTTGGTGCTACATTTTCACCACTGACTGGCTCATTATAGGTGTGGTGTATTTGTGGGACATTATTTTTGTCGTTGGATTGTTCGGTGTCAGCACTATGATTACTGTGTTTTGATGGTGCATCTTCATACGATATGTCACCTGCACATTCGAATAAAGAATTTGATTGCTCAAGTTCTTCCCACAAAGCTTAAAGATGCGTTTGCTCTTTTTCGTAAGATCTGCTTGAATAATATGATACTCTTTATTTTTTACAATTAATAACTTTATCACTCGCGCCGTTAGATTATAACTAAGAAGCCGAAAAATAGTGGCAACGTGATTGCTCGCGTGTTAGGTTTCAACTAACTCACTGCTACTCGCTAATTTGAAATACGGTAAAATAAGTTTTATTTATACTAGGTACAAACCACATTACAAGCATTGCTGGCTGCCCTAGTCCTTATTGTAGCTATTAATAAAAATATTCGAGTTAAAATCTAACAACGCGATCGAGTAACTACATTGAGTTACACAAAATTGTTAAAATATACGTACTATAATAATAATAATAATAATAACGACAGTCACATTCAAAGAATTAATTTATTTTTATTATACTACCTTTTGTGTAAACGTCAACAATAACAAGGATTGGTTTAAAAGCTCTTTGGAATAATTCCAATTCTGCAAGCCATTTATGGTGAAAAATCGATGTTTCCTGTAGGCTTGAAAATGTTCTGATAACTTTACTACCTCTAGAAAAATAAGCTCTTTTTAGTGGGTATATGCCGTTCAATATTTTACAACTAATACACAAACATCAAAAAATAGGTTAAATCCCGACTTTATAAAAACTTACGGTTATTGTTTGACGCTTTTATTACGAAAAATTCTAAATTTATTTCAAAAGTAAATTATAATGTACACAAAAAACCATTTAAGGAGAAGTGGGTGAATCATAAAGTAAAGATTTAGCCATTTTTTTCTTACAGATATGTTAAGTGAATACGAGAAAAAACGGTAAGATATTGTATCTCTATCGGAATTTCAACAAATTCAAAAGTAGATACGCCTAAAACTTTTTGATTGTACAATAAAGAGAAACGCTTTTCTTTTACGTAATTCCAAAAACTATTAGCTCGGTTGCAAGAATTTAATTTAAAGTTTAGAAACAACAAAATTAAATTGTGGTCACATCGGTAGCGAATGTAGAATAGATTCTGTAAATCAATATCATCCATAATATTATTGTTTTATAGTGCGCTATTAGAATTTATAAGCGATTTAATCCATTGACGATTACAAAGCTAAAAGCGTTATTACTGAATTTATGTTTCAATGAAGTTACGTTTGTAACTACTTTGTCATCAAAATACCTCCCAGTTTCAAATAATTACCATAATAAATTTGAGGCTAAAGTAAAATATACATGAAACAGTTTTAATTTAGAAGAGCAATTAAGGTTTTGAAATATTTAAACGGCGATGCCATAGTTTGCACTAACGTTCTACAAAATTCGGTAGAATTTCCCGTTTCCGAACCTTATTTTGCACAACAAAGCTAACTGCATTTAATCACCGACTCTACTTCAACCATCGGAAACTTTCTTTGCTGTTGTGGCGTAACGAAACTTTTAGAGTTTAAACAAAAACTCAACTTTGAAGAGTTACGTTAGGAATTCAGATTGTTATTTGTAGATGTAAAGTACACGTTTTTAAAGTCAAAATTACAATCCTGCCGTGCAATGCATTTTCTAACAATGGTTAATAGTATTGAGATTAAAATTTCATCTCAAAAATTGGTATTTTAAAAATTGACGACTGAAATGCCTGAAATATTTGATTGATCCGTATGGAATAAACGAGAGCGTTAGCACAAACTGGGAGAGATTATTGGTGTTTGAACGTCAATTGCGTTCATAGTTTGACAAATACATAACTCTAAGAAAAATTTAATTTAGTTTTATCGTAAATTCGATTATTTCGCAAAAATTTTACAACCGGACCATAAATTTACTAGTACACAAAGAATCCAAAACCAATTCGTCTATCTTTAATCTTAATAAAGTTAATGGGTAACTATTCTTAGAAGTTGGGAAACTTTGTAGATTTTAAGATATTGCTCCTCAATATCGGTATTCGCCACTCGATACATCGTAAATATTTTATAAGAACATAAAAGCTAAACATTCATTTTACGAGCTAAGTAGGAGTTATAAATATTTCAAAAGCGTTAAGATATACATAAATTTGTTATAAGAACACGAATTTTCAGATACACTTTTTTTTGACGCTTTGAAACAAAAACAAGCTGTATATTGTTTATTATTTAATTTGAGGAATGAGAGGTATAAATATTTATTTATTTTTATATTACTTATCACGAATGCGTTGTAAGTAGGTACATCAGATTAGTAGCTTTGGAGATTAGTGAGGGTTAGAGCAATGACAGCTTAAACTTCCTTTCTCGGTGGTTTAGTGGTCGCAAAAAGTTTACGAGCGTAAAATTCTTGTGTTGCCGGCGATAAGGTTAATATAATATTTTTAAGACAACTTTAACTGAATTAGGATGGTGTATAAATAAAACAAGTTATTCGTTCATCACGATATTTGTTTGGTAGTTTTTGGTAAATGTTTGAAAATTTTAGAATTAAGTACCCTAGCAGCACAAAATATTATGTAAATATTAGAAAATAATATTAATCAAACATTTAAATGTAACACTTTTATATATTAAAAAATTAAATTAAATAAAATATTTGTTAAATTTGATAGATAAACATATACAAAATATTTGAAATAAATATTACGTAAATATTTCAAGCATATATTTATTAAATATTTTAAATTGCTTTATAAAATAATATTTAAAATGAATAATAATATCATATTTTAAATAAAATTTTTGGAACATTTGAATTAATTTTTCTAATAATATTTTCTGAACATTTAAAAATGATATTTATGCAACATTGTAAATAACACAATAATATTAATAAATTAAAATAATATTTCCACCTTTTGTATTTTCTTTTTACGTTTTCAAAAGAACATTATTAATATATAAATAATATAAACAATATTTATTACATAATATAAATACAAATTCGTAAGTATTGTAACAATAACTTATAAACAGTACAAACTACAAAATATAATATTAAATTATGATCGTATTTTAAATTTCCTCTTCAATCAAATCAATCATGTAAGTAAAATGTATTAATTTAATTATTTCAAAACTATATAAATATTGAAATGAATAAGATTGATTCTAGTCCTTGTAAAAGCTAATGTATTTTATATCATCATTCAAAACTGTATTTTAATATGAACTTGCCTTCGATATGCAAAAAATAGAAACCAAATTAATATTATTTTAAAATTCATATTGTACAAACAAACCTAATACAAAATAATTCAATATTTTAAGAACAGCATACCTATAATTGGTTGGTTCTTGTAATTACATCTGTCTGATAAAAACAAGGAAACAAAATCTTTTATTTTCTGATCTTTAGCGTTGGGAAACAGTTTCCCTAAAAAATGTGTGGTATAATTATAATAAATAAATATTTAATTAAGTTTTTACATAAAATAAAATTTTGCGGTATGCTTGTAATTATGGTCCCTAGGGTTTTTCTAATTCTCGTTTATTAAGAAATAATTCAATTTATTTAGTAAAAGCTAATAATTTTGTTCACAATCTCAACTAGTAAAAAAGTCCTTTTTTACGTTGTCAAGGTTCTTTGTTAATGTAAACAAACATGTAAAAAAGCGGCTCAGGATTTAACACACTAAAGAAAAAAAATGGGTTTGTAAAAAGAAAGTGATGAAAAACGCTAAGTGGTACCATTTGATACACTTATGATGCAAAATTTGACAAATTACTTATTACATAAAAATTGAAAAAAAACATTCTTACATTATTGCTTGTCCTGCTCCTGCATTTTTACTTGTTTAGTTCTTTGTCTTGCTCCTGCACTTTTACTTGACTTCATTTAATTTATTTCACACAAACAAAAACACCCACGTATACATACTGACCAATGGTAAGATACAACATCTCAATTATTTATGATTCTAGAAGGATTTGCGAAACAAAAGATTTTCTAGCTTTTTACTAATTTTTCACTAATTTTAAATAAAAATATAATATTTTTTCTGTTGAATAAATATTTTTAAATAAACATACATAAATATTTCTTTTTACAATTTGTATGAATATTATAATTAATGGTATTCCAAATATTTTTTAAATTTAAATTTGCTCGTAGAAATATTTAATACAGATTTCTAACAGACAAATATTAAATTTATATTTATATGTTACAGAGATATTTGGTGCTGTTTGGGAAATATTTTTCTGCACCAAAATAACAATTTCTTAGTGTAAAAATACTCCCTTGGGATAAAAGGGTCTAGTGTAGTACGCACTGTCAAAGATGGTTACAAATAATAATAATACGTTTACTATTCCAACAGACAACTAGTGTCTAAAGAGGAAGCATTACAGTAAAATTAACAATAAATATTATTAACAACGTAACATTATAAACTAAAAAAAAAAATATCTACACACATAAAATTGTGGTACGGTTTGTCTGTCTGTCTGTCTGTATGTTCGTCTTCTCCTCCAAAACGGCTGAATCGATTTCGGAGATCGATACGTCAAATTATTCAGGAGGTCCAGGCGCTAATCTTACATGGAGTCACAAGTTGACCTGACCTCACGTCTTTAATTTCAGGTTTGTCTAGATTAAGCCCATTTTCAAATGGGTTTGGTTACTAGTAGAAGATAGTAGTAGAAGATATTTAATTTAGTTTTAGTTTTTACAAAGACTTTAGGCCAGTTACCGCAGACACAAAAATTAAAATAGGTCGCAAAAAGTTTCAAAGTTCTGACTTTTTTTGGTATTATTAGTCTAGATACTAATGGTGCGTACGTATAACCAACTTTGCTGCGTCGTAAGATCTGTGCTAATTTTCCAATGCTTGATAAACTGGTGATGATTTATAGTGTACACTATGAAGGAGTTACAGCATTTATTGGAGGTATTTGGAGTTACGTATAGATTTATGGAGTTATTCAGAGATATGCGGAGGTATAGAGAGTTGTATGGAAGCATATGGATATATACGGATTTATTTGAATTTATCTGGGTGTACAGTGTGGTGTACGATGTCAGTGTCCATGGCAACTTGCACACAAGCTTCGTCTGTCTAACCTAAAAATTGTTTCGCGCGTTTCGTAAACCTAAAAAGTGTACAGCCTGAAAGTGTTTGTTTGATTCAAAGTATTTTAGAGAGAACTGAACTTAATTTGAAATTAACTTTATTAATTTTACAAATTAGTGTACGCACATTTCCAGGACCGTCAGGACCTGTCTCAAAAGTAAATGTACCGAAAATCAATGGGTGTATTGTAAACAAAAAAATTGAGTCCTAATTGTTTGAAATTAAATTCAACAATAAAAGTAAAATTGTTTGCACAATGGATTGCTTTTGCAAAGTACAATATAAAATCACTAAATCTTTGCAAAAACAAATATATAGTTATACAAAAAAAATATTCACAACGATATAATGAAACAATTTGGACTTTATTTATTTTATACCGATATCAGATTATTGTATAAAAATATTTATCAAAACCCAACAAATATTATACTTTCGATAACTTCCTTAAACAGTTATGTAAAAAAAAACTATCAATAAGATTGAAGAAGAAATCTTTGACTATAACAGACTTTCAAGAACAACGCAATATTCCAAAATGTGTGTGGGTAAATGAGGATGCCAGGGAAAATCGAATGTGAGCATCATTAGTTTACTCTACAACTAATAAGATGGAGAAGTCTGCTAATTATGTTCGAGATACACCTTTAACAATTCCATTAAATTTAATTATACACATGTTATAATGGTGCAACCTCTTAGCAATGCAGGATTTTGTTTATCGATTTTTGGAACAAGTAATAAGTTTACTTATAAAGATGTTATCTATAGATGGGAAAACATAGAACAAAATTTACAAAACCGTGCAATAACTGTTTCAGGATTCTCTACTGACGGTGGTACACGTTTATTAAATACAATGTAGTAGAAAGCCAGTTATTTCAAAGCTATACATTTGAAAAAGCCCAATCGGAAATGGCACGGAGCAGAGAATAAGAGTTCTGATTCTGCTTTTTACGTACAAGATGCAGTTCACATTACCACAAAACTACGAATTAGATTTTTAAATCCTAAAACTGAGATGGTGTTAGGAAATTTTATTTTATTTGTGGACCATTTCATTCAGATTATTAATAATTTTTCTGAAGATAAGCACTTGCTCACTTTGACATACATTATTAAATAATAAAATGAACTACAGAGCAGCACACAAGGTTTGTACAGAACAAATTCTAACTTTATTAGAAAAAGGTGTTTAAAAACGATAAATTCAGCTAAAACATTATTTTAAATGTAGAACTAGGTATCGTAAGTAGATTACTAATGTATGATTTTGAGTACCATTTCTTAGTATTTGGCGACATTGGACTTTACAAATTAATTACTACCCTGTGGGAAACGCCTTAGTTAAAATTATTATAACTTTTTGAGAGTCTTTAAGTTTGTTGAATAATATGTTTTTTCCATGGTATTTTAGTAATCTGACTTTTGGAATCATTTGGAACGATTTGATCCCTAGCTTCAACATACTCCACAGTTATTAATGTTAGTATTAAAGAAATTATTCAGCGCTTACAGACAATTAAAAGTGTAAATATCGTCTTACACGGTTTAATAGCTATTTTTATATTAAGTGCGTAAAGGATATCTTTTAACGGTGAGATGCGACCTGCCCTCTCGACAAAAAATCCAATTGAACCGTTAAAAGAAACTCCACGCAAAAAATATAAACAACGTTTTTTATACAACTGCTTTGAAATAGATCGATAAACAATATAAATTTAAAGAAATTATAAAAATTTCTTAATATAATGACATAGTCAAGACTCCTGTAGAGTAGGTAGCTAAGAAGACGTAAAAATTGTTTCAAACAATCGACGCTATTAGCAAAAAAAATTTTGGTTGAACGTGCAGTGCATAATTTTGTTTGAAAATATAAGTAGTAGCGATGAGGATGAGGTTGTGACCGCCCAAAAGGATTCCTGGTTTATGAAAAAACATATTCTTCAGTTAAAAACTGGTGCCTGGTAAAATAGGTCGTAGGAATTACAAAAGATGTGATGCTAGCATACCTAGAACAAAAATCAAGTTCTGATTTTTGGAGTCTACGGCGCTTGTCGCAGAATAAAATTGACAAACATGACAGTAGATAATATAGAGGATCTGGGATACATATTAGTTGTCACAGTAATAGCACGTTTACGGTTTCAAAGTTAGAATACATTAAAGTATATAGAAAATATAGAAATTTGAAACCATGATATAGTACAAGCAGTGGCCTCTTCCAAAGCATTCAGAAGACACTGCCTCAGAAGATCTTCTACTACTCTGGCCAATGCTAGTGAAAATCTGTTGACTATTAAAAAACAAGGGTATTGGAAGTTTTTCTCCGTAGCGGAAGGATACATTAAAGACTCTCGAAAAAACCGACCAAGTTGGAGGTCAACCTTCTGCAACGATAATCAAGCAACAAACGCTTGTGTCCTCGTCGGCACTTCAAAATTTTAACATTAGTGCGGCAGAAGCATCACCCAGCGTAAAGCTAATGAAGTAGTATTCCAATTTCACTATCGACATTCATTACAATAAATAAGCAATTTTTGGTCATGAATACTATTAAAAGGGTCTTGGAAGATGCTTTAAGTCTGCGTACAAATTTAAGAATGCCCGTTGAAAAAAATAGGTTCAGGTTTGCAGTTGTTGTTGATTGGGATAGTGAGGAACAAGAATCCCAAAAACACGCGACATCTATCAAATACGAGATCGAAGATGATCAAGAGGAGGAGCCTCTCCTTCAAGAAATTCAATTACCAATTATTAGCATCCGATATATACAAGGTGATTTATAAGTATTAGGTATTATTAAGTATTTGAAATCTCTTTTTGACACTACGAATTGTTCAACTGCGTTTTCTCAAAACAGATAAAATTATCGAATTTAAAGAAGACTACCAATATTGTGCAGAAATGATGTTTACGTCTCATTTTCTGATGAAAATCACTAGAAAAGTTTGTCAAAAAGTTACCAGTTGATTTCATCATCAGAAATCATCACGTGGCACCCTAGAACAAATTGTAAAATAGTACATAAAATAATGTTCTTGGTTTAAAGTTATGTCTTTCTACCGATTTTGATAAAAATTCATAAATTTACAATGAAATTATAAAAAAAAAAAAATTAATTTAACGCCTTGTATCTTTTTCCACAGTAATATATTATTAAGGCATATTGGGCCCTATGGTAATATTTTGGCCTAAATAACCCGCCCTTATGTCTCTATAGTTATCATTGTATATATTACGCAGCGTCGCCAAATTAATCTTTGATACCTAAAAATCACGGTTTGCAGTTGTAGCTTTTGGTATTGTTAACGAGTTTTCTGAATGATTTCCAAAATAATTGCTGTTTACCATTAACGTGTAGTATTTGTTTTAGATGGAGTAATTTCTGAATGGAGTCGTACGTGATGTATCTATGGCAAGTGTCAATATAAAAATTAAATTATGATGATTGCTCTGTGTGACAATGACGTTAAGAGTTATTTGTTCTAAGTGTATCTTTTGTGAATGTTTATGTAAGACAATGACAGTTGTTGTCATCTTGTCTAAAACAAATCTTATTTTTGTGATTTTGATTAACGTTTAAATGCCAATTTAGGGCTAAATAAAGCAATACCTAAAAATTACTTGACATAGTAGTTTAGTTGAAAAAATACATCCACTTTTTTTTGGAATGATTAACAAAAGTTATGTGATAGAAAATGTAATACCAGGAATTTTTTTAACAATATGTATGTGATTTCAGTAAAGGACGTGCGATATGAAAAAGGTAAAGAGTAAAACTAGGCGATAAGTCAATTATGATAAAGAAATTCCTTATGTTGGTTGTTGGAATAAGCCCCACAAAGAGTTTGCAATAATCATTTGCAACGATTTATACTGAATCAACGATCCAACTCCAGCAACTTAATAAAGAATGGCAAACATATCAAAGAAAAAACCTTAAAAGAAAAGACAATGACGCAAATGTTAAGCGAAAAAAACTTTCAGAAAGCGAATCTACGACATCTTCAGAAGACGAATTAAGTGGTGAGTGCTTCTCTAAACAGTCTGATGACAGAGAACACTGTTGTAACTTGCAATAATTTTCACGAAAAAACTAGTTTATTGGTGGTGTGCTTAAAAAATTAAGTAATAATACATTAAAAATTAATTTTTTTAAAACAGTCTAAAAATCCAAAAAACATTTTATTTAGCCTAAATTAAAAGATATAGCCAATGTATCAGAAAAATTCGTTTTTTATAGTCCATTAGTTTTTGAATCAAAAAAAGAACCATTAGAATTGGCAGAAACAGAATTTACAGAAATTAATACCGCTTATAAGGAAATATTCTAAAATAAATATACCTACACAATTATTCGTAACTGCTACATACTCTATTTTATCTTTGTTGTGTTTTTCTTTTATTTGGATATTATTTTTCTATTTTAACATTAAACTTTTTATTTATATTGTTTCTTTTATGTTAACACATTTGCCTGTATAATTAATCAGAGGGAGTATCTAGTCTACAAGTAACAATGTGTTATGGTTATCTATGACATTATCATTTAATCTCTACGTTGAAGGGTCTAATAAATTAAAAATTGCTAAAACATTTGAAATTATTTGGAGTTATTTAGGTTTATTAGGAGATATTTAAGATTATCTGGAATTATTTAGGAATATTAAGGGTATTTTGGTGTTATTTGAATTAAAGTGGGATTATGGTGTACACTTCACGGCGACCGGTTTACCCATGGTAAAGTTATTAATTTATTTACGTAGCTTTACGGTACCACAAAATCATATTTTCAATCTCGACTCTAAAAAACTTTTAGGGTTTTTTCTACAAACATATATACACTAAACAGTTTGAAATACACAAGTTATATTCAGAAATCCGCAAACTTAACAAATTGAGTTCGAAGACATCGGAAATTACTGATACTCAATAATTTGCAAACGTATCAAAAGTAAGTTCATCGACAGCGGATGTATCGACTCATGAAAAGAAAATGTATTAGTTTTAATTAGTATTAGTTCTGCCTTTGTATTGAAAACAACTAAATAAACTCGTTTAATTAAAATATTTATCTTTTAAAAACTCGATAAGCGAAAACAAAAATAAAATTGGCGCAGTCGGTAGGATTTTAAAGTAACACGGTCTAAAGTGTACGAAAACGTTTTATCGAAAAACAAGTACGGGCCGGCGAATTTCAATTCCTTAGTGAAAAACGAAAACTAACGTATTCCCAGTGATAACAACCTGTAAACGTTCGAGTTTTGCGTTATAATTTTGAAATAACAACGGAGCACCAGCCATCCAAGTGACCACCGTACGTGCATCGAGCATTCGGTCGAGGAGAGCCCTGGTACCAAACCTGCAGAAGACAACTCGCAAGGTAGGAACTAATATTCACATTGTTGTTTAAAACAAATAGGGAACTTCCTATAATATTTTTGTAATATCATCCATTAATTGGAAATTGCGTGTGCAAGATTAATTAAGAAATTACAAACTGGACGATTTAGTAAATTCACTTGAATCGTTGTCATTAAAAACAATCATGGCTAACACTGAAACCCAATGTCATGAACCAAAAACAAATCCAATCATTAATTATCAACTTTTTAAAATAGAATTAGATACTATCCCATTATTTGAAGGTAAAGAGACTCAAATAAATGCATTCTGCATGGCGTGCGACAATATTCACATTCGTTACCAGCTAGTAGCGGAAGTGCAAACCGTAATAAGAGCCGCGATATTTTCTAAATTTAGAGGTAAAGCATCAGAAATTTTATCACCACGTGACGACTTAACTAATTGGACACAAATTAAAGAAGCAATAGTAGAACATTTTTCAGACACAAGAAATTTGGAACAGTTAACAGTTGAATTTAATAATATGAAAATTAATAAAGGTGAAACTTTAGTAGAGTACGGAAATCGAATTAGATTAGCTTTAGGAAAATTAATAGGAAAACTTAATTTATCACAAGTATCAAATAAAGCAGTTAGGCAAGAAATTTTAATCGCTAACGCATTAGATAGATTTTTAGTCACAATCCCTTACCAAATCGCGATGCAAATTCGTGCAGGTAAACCGAAAACATTAGAAGAAGCTATTACATTGGCGCAAGATGAATTAAATTTCGCACACAGATCAGGACAAAATCTTAATTTTAGTAATTCAAAAACAATTCCAAAACAACCGCCGTTTAATCCATTCCAAAGAAATTCTTTTAACGCGCAACCAACATTAAACCAAAATTTTCAAAACCAATTCAACCTAATTTTAAATTTAACAGCAATCCGAATCAACAAACAAGTTTTAACCAAATTTTTAACCCTCGCTTTCAACCTAAGATTGTAAATAAACCACCTTCAAACGTTTTTCGACCCAACCAAAATGTGAACTTGCCCAAACCAACCCCAATGTCAGGCATTTCTAGTATAAAAAATTATTTTCAAGAAACCGATCCCGAATCAATTATATTTGACGCAGAATCCAATCAATATTATGCACCTATTAACTTTTACCCCGACCAAGTCGACGAAGACGTTCAACAATTATCTGAAGACGTAGAACATAACCCACAAAACGACGTTACCGAATCAGACGTAAATTTTTCGAAATTACCTCAACAAACGAATTAATATGACGGAGACCTTACCGTACATTAAATTAACTAACCCACCATTAAAAATTTTAATAGACACTGGCAGCGAAATTAATATTATCGACCCCCGTATTATCTCAAAATTTTATCCAAATTCGACACAACCTATAAATCTAAAATTAAACACCGCAAACGGAACAAGTACGATGAAAACTTTGGCAACAATTCCTTGTTTCGAAGAATTTAAGGCAACCGGAAATTTTAAGTTTATAGTTTTGAATTTTCACGAATTTTTGACGCTCTTATAGGAATACGCGATTTGAAAAATTAAAATTTAACATTGATTTACAAAAACATGCTAACAAGAAGTGATGGTAATAACTTTTTGTTGCACTATAAAAAACCAATCAAAATTAAGATACAACCACGAATTAGACAAATATACAATTTGACATACCCGAAACCCGATCAAGACATCTTTATAAAGGAACAAAAATTAATGGAGTAAGGATAGAAGAAGGACTGTACAAAATATTTAACGGACAAATTAACATCGTTTTAGAAAACGAATCGGACGAAGAAAAGCAATTTGAATTAGGAGATTTACACGAAGAAAGAATTGACCCAGAAAATGTAGAACCATTTAGTGGCACAAATACCTCAAATTTAAAAAACTTAAACAATCTTATCAGAATGGATCACATGAACTCCGAAGAAAGAAGGGTGATTATAAAGACATGCAGAAAATACATAGAGATTTTCAAAACAACAGAAGAAAAATTAACTTCGACAAATTTGACGAAACACAAAATAATTACAAAGGATGAAGAACCAATCTTTTAAAAGCATACCGAACACCATTTACTAACAAGGAAAAAATTAAACAGCACGTAGAAGAAATGCTAGAAAACGGAATTATCCAACCAAGCATATCGCCATGGGGATTTCCAGTACATTTAGTGAAAAAGAAAGAAGATGCGTCTGGGAAACAAAAACCAGAATGGTCATCGACTATAGACAATTAAACCACAAAACTATCGACGACAGATATCCAATACCCAACATAGAAGATATTTTAGACAAATTAGGAAGAGCGCAATACTTTAGTGTATTAGATTTAGCATCCGGATACCACCAGATCGAGATGGATGAACAATCAAAGCAGAAGACCGCATTCAACACAGAAATGGGACATTTTGAATTTAATAGAATGCCGTTCGGACTTAAAATGCACCAGCGACATTTCAACGCATGATGAATAATGTTTTAAAAGAATTAATAAATACACACTGTTTGGTTTATTTAGACGACGTAATAATTTTTTCCCCAAATTTAGAAGAGCACCGGAAGTCACTGGAAAGAGTATTTCAAAAATTACAATTACACAATCTTAAGTTACAATTAGACAAATGTGAATTTTGTAAACGAGAAACGGAATTTCTAGGACATGTAATCACTAAAGATGGGATTAAACCTAACCCAAAAAAATAGAAGCTATTAAAAATTACTCAATACCACGCAACCCCAAGGAAATTAAAGGATTTTAGGACTCATAGGATACTATCGAAAATTTATAAAGGACTTTGCAAAAATCACAAGACCTCTGACCCGAATGTTAAAAAGAATATCGAAGTAAAGATCGATGAAGATTTTATCCAGTGTGTGGAAAAATGCAAGACGCTCTTAACAAACGACCCAATTCTAAAATACCCCGACATGAGTAAAGAATTCACAGTAACGACAGATGCCTCTAACGAAGCGATAGGCGCTGTTTTAACACAAGAAAACCACCCCATCTCTTATGCATCAAGAACCTTGAACGATAGCGAAAAGAATTACAGTACAACAGAGAAAGAACTACTTGCAATTGTGTGGGCCACCAAACACTTTCGCCCCTATCTTTATGGAAATAAATTTATCATTGAAACGGATCACAAACCTCTCACCTGGTTATTCTCATTAAAAGATGCCAACTCAAAACTAACAAGATGGAAACTGAAATTGATGGAATATAATTACGAGATTAAATACAGGAAAGGAAAAGAAAATTACGTGGCAGATGCCTTATCAAGACCACCTAAAGAAGCTTATATTAATGACGTAGATATGGAAACCTTAATTGTAAACACGGATGGACCAACAGATGCCGATATAGAAGAATTAGACGAAATACTCAATAATCTAGCAACACCCGAACAAGAAGACGACAGTGAAACAATCCATACATCTAGAGGAGAAATTCAGATCGACATTCCATACAAGGAAACACCATTAAATTTATCAAAGAATCAAATCATATTCGATACACATGTTAGTTGTGCCGAACCTATAATTAAACACATAAATCTATTTAATAATCTGAAAAGAGAGTTTATTGTAATTTACCTTTTGGATCGAATGATGACGAAATTGTAAACACCTTGAAAGAAATAATTAAACCAAATACGAATATTAGCATTTATTTTAAAAACCGTAATATCGAAAAGGACATCTTAAGAATTATGAGAGAACACTTTAATAACACAATTAAATTACACATCACAAATAAACTTTTAGAAGATATTGAAGATGAAAATGAGCAAACGAAATTTATGAGTTACTACCACACAGGCAAATCCAAACACAGAGGAATTAATGAAACCTACAAATCATTGAAAGGGCTATATTATTGGCCAAATATGGAAATGGACGTAACAACATTCATCAATAATTGCGAAATATGCAACCTATCTAAAATTGATCGTAATCCACAAAATTACCGATCGCATTAACCCCAACACCAGACAAACCCTTCCAAGTAATACATTCTGACTTATTATTTATAAATGGAAAAGCAATATTAACAATAGTAGACGCGTTTTCAAAATATGCACAAGCATACCTACTTCCAGATAGAAACTCTAAAACTATTTTGGAATATTTAACATTATACATTTCTCACCACGGTATTTTTCGAAATTAATAACGGATAATGACCCTTCCTTCTGTAGTAATTTAATTTCAGAATTTTTAGGACCCATAAAATCGTACATCATAAAACGTGTACAGAAAACTCAAAATCAAATGGTATAGTAGAAAGATTTAACTCAACCCTGATCGAATCATTGAGAGTGTCAAATGTAGAAAAATCTAAATTACCCTTCGAAACACAACTACGTATGTCAGTAATATCATACAATAACAGTATCCACACAACAACCAAATTTACACCTTTCCAAATAATCAACGGAAACGATAGAAATGTTTTACCATTTGATCAGACTATTAATAAAGTGACAGAAGACTACGTAAACGAGAGAAATAAAACTATGAATATGATTAACCAAAAAGTGAAAGAAAGTATATTAAAGGCCAAAGAGAAAGTTCAACAACAGCAACCAGAAAATACTATAGAAGAAAATTTACCAGATCAAATAGTGTACGTTAGGAGAAATCCACAAAGGAATAAACTCAAACCCTATGCAGATAAAATAAAATTACATAATGTGACCGATAAAACGATCTCTTTCAAAAATAAGAGAAACCAAATTACTAAATTAAAACGAGATTTAGTAAAGCGAACTAAAAAGAACATGTTGTTGCAGGATGAAGATACTAATATTAACGATCCTGGCCCTAGCCACAGCAGGTGAAGAAATTCAAGTTAGAGAAATAAATAATTATGTAGTACCACTAGAATTAGGCAAATCATTTAACCATTTATTTGATCATAAGTTAGTTTTTATGTTAGAACGTAAAAATATACACACCTTAATCGTAAACATAAGTACACAACGTAATTTAATTTTAGAAAAATTCAAAGAAATCAAATCTAAGCAAGAACCTTCAGAGCATGACGCGAACATTATTAGATTATTAAGTCAAACAAAAATCAAATTGAAAAAATAAAACTTAAAGGTCAAAATTTTGTCTCCGCATACCGCGAAAAACGATCCCCATTCAATTTTATAGGAAAAGCAGCAAGTTGGCTTTTTGGCATCATGGATGACGATGAAAGGCAAAATATTTATCAAGCTATTAAAATATTAAAAGATAAACAAGACGAAGTAATAAGTAATGTTAATCATAAAACCAGTTTATTACAAAACATTTTTGATCAGGTTGAAACTTTAGCAAATAATACGAACAAAAACATGAAAATAATTCAAAAACATCTAAATTCTTTAGATAACCAAAATACATTGTTTTACCAATACATTATAATTTTAGAAACTTTGTTTATTTTGGAAAATAACATTAACGAAGTAGAAAATTTTATGAACGACTTGCAGCAAGCAATTATTTTGGGTTTTAGACATCAATTACATCCCTTCCTTTTACCCTACACACAACTTCATAAACAGTTAGCTTTCCTCAAAAATTATATCCGAATAAAGTCCTACATCTAGACAATGATCATTATTATTATTCAATACTTTCGGTACAAATCGGACTAGATGCAGAAAGAATTATTGTATCAATACAATTTCCAATAATGGAAGATAAAAATTCAACTTTATATAAAATTGCGAAAGTTCCTTATCGCAATACTTACGTGTTAGAACAATGTGATTATTTAGTATGGTCCTACAACGATTTAGTGTGTGTATCAGACTATTTATTAGTAGAAAATAAGTATGTAATTAAAGAAAATTCTAATAGACAACGTAATGATTATTGTATTAATAATCTTATGCAAAACAATATCAATAACTGTACTATAGTTAAGATGAATCAGATTAAAACTCAATTTCAAGCATTGAATGATGCAAACTATTTGTTGATTACCGACAAAAATGTTTGTTAAAATACCAATGCCACACAAGAGGCACTATCGAAATAAAACAAAATTCTCTTATAAAGTTACCTCAAAATGTACAATAGAATTTAATAACCAATTGTATAGTAATAGTAAGAACGAAATGTTCAAAGAATTGAACCTTCCAAAATTAACCGAAATTGAATTCAAAAGCCGCGTAAGAAATAGTAGGCCTTTCGAGTTCACCCCAATTAATTTAGACGAAAAATTAAAGAACAGCTCATGCAAGATGATTTAACGTATTCGAAGGAAATACCGGTTCAATATCAGTTTTCGCACTATCTAATAGTTATCGTAGTAATAATCTTAAGTATTTTTGTATTGTATAAATTTAAAGATAGGATAAAAGTGAAACTGAGTAAAGTGTGTTACAAAAATGTGAAAGTGCTCTATCTCCGAATCCTGAGGACAGTCTTCCCACTGGCCATGGAGGAGTTATATTCAGAAATCCGCAAACTTAACAAATTGAGTTCGAAGACATCGGAAATTACTGATACTCAATAATTTGCAAACGTATCAAAAGTAAGTTCATCGACAGCGGATGTATCGACTCATGAAAAGAAAATGTATTAGTTTTAATTAGTATTAGTTCTGCCTTTGTATTGAAAACAACTAAATAAACTCGTTTAATTAAAATATTTATCTTTTAAAAACTCGATAAGCGAAAACAAAAATAAAATTCACATATAAAACAAAACTGTCATTTTTATTTCTAAATTCCTAATTCTTCTTATGTCACACTTCTTTTTTAGTACTATTTTCGCCAATGTTGTATTTTTTAACAATTCTATAGTTTTATATTTTCTTGATCAAAATTTATTATGGTATTCTATCTATTGTCGTTCTTTTTCCTTTAAAATGTGGTACTTTCAAATCTGTTTGTCTATTTTCAACTTATTAGTATTGCATTCTAAAAACCGTTGCAAATGCATTTTTCATGACGATCAGACTGAGAATTTTATCCGATATTTTAATGGTAAGGAGGTGAAAACAAAATTTCGAACTTCTTAGAATACCTTTAAAATAATAAACCTCGGAATGTTTTAGACTTACAAATTTGTAGTTGCACCTAAATGTAGCAAATTTAATGCACTTTAAAAATGTATAGAAATATTTTTTCTGTAAGATGCTTCTTTTGGAAGTTATAAATCAATCAAATCAAAGAATTATTTATAATAAATATTTAAATTCTATAATCTTTAAGTTGATTTTATACAGATTAACGTTTGCAAATTTCCGTATAGCTTTAACTATTTTTTTTCTTAGTAAACATCAAAAGGCATACCCACTAGCATAGAGTATTTGTAACAAATTTAATTAAAGATTTATGTTTAGCAATAAATTTATTGTAGAAATAGTAGAATTACGTGCAGAATTACAATTACTTTATCGTGAGAAATTAACATCTTTCAGAACTTTCTTAACAATATACTATTCCTCAAAAACCAGAGTAAAATTACTTTATTTGTTTCAGTGAGATTTATTTAACGAAAATTATTTTTATCGTTATTTGCACATAACTGTGATATGGTATCGTAAAAAAATTATCATCTGGTTCTGCTTGTGCACTTTGGGAGACACATAATTATTTTACACAATACTTATTCTTTAAATGTTTGAAAATGAGTTACGAATTGAGCTTCAGAAAATATAAATGAACGCCACGAGTGATATTTTCGAATCATGCGACCGATTTGTTGAACGACTTTCTATCGATAGAACTTCGAATGAGAAAATTCGAATGCGATATTTAGTTGCTATTCTCGAGTTTCGCACGATGTCCACAATATCGTGCGAACTCGGTTAATTTAGTATTTTAATTTAATTGTAATACGTGGTAATATTTAGGTAATATTTATATATTTATGACTTATTGAAGATGTGATACTTTTCAACATATTGATAGAGGTAATATATACTAGGTAGAAGCTGGATATTCAAAAACAAAGAGTTAGAAGCATATCAAGTGTACAAAAAGAGACTTTGGTTCTATATATAGAAGACACCCTTCTCTCGCATATTATTCCACTTCTCTACTGCACTTGGGTATTTTTATCTCTTCTTACTATTTCTTCTTCTATATTTTATTTCTATTCCTTTTTTTCTCTTTACTTCTTGCCTTGCATACACTCCTCATCATGAATATAATTTCCATCCTTCAATATGCATTTTATCTTTATTATATCTTTCTATGTGTTAACACTTTTGTTTCCTCATTCTCCCATTTTTATTTTTTTTCTTTTTCCTATTCTTTTGACATTTGGTATAACTTTTTTTTTCAAGTATTTCTTCCCCTCTTCAATTGCCTCTCAGAATTGCTGTTGTCGTTTGAAAAAAAAAATCAATAAGTTTGTTATGGATTTGGGTAACAATTTAATCTTTTATCAAATTCATTCACTCGCCATTTTATTTTCCTACTCATCAAACTAAATATAATTGCAAAATATTTGCCGACTGCACAATTGAACGATCTGTTGTGTAATATTTTTTGAAATTGCACAAAAACGGCACAATTTGGATGGCATGAGAATCAACAAGAATGCGTTTTTTTAAAATCACACGAATTTCAACTGATATATCGCACGACTTTCGATCGCATGATTTCTTGAATAGAGCCCCGGGTCGTCACATGACCCCAACTTTGCCAAAATTGGTAATTTGGCATACGAAGTACCTAATTTAGCTTCTTTACGATGATTTTAGTTCATTTGGTACACTATTTTTAACTTCCGCAACAGTGAAAGACTGATTCCATCCTCCGTCTAGTATAGCATTAACCGTTCTTATAAAACAAAATAAATATTTTACGCGGACACTTTTTTTGGCACAAACCTTTCATATTTTCTATAGTATTTGACTCTAAACACACAAAAAATATTTGCTATGGTTTTAGTGTCGTGCAGTGATACCTACAGTTAAACTAAAATCTTTGTATTCTGCGCGATGACGAAAATTACACAAAAAGCAATCATCCGGTGCCAAAAATTAATAAAATGCTTCACAGTTTTTTTTAATACGTTTTATATTAAAGTTTGATTATTAAGAATATAGACTATACTAACTATTAAAGGACAGTTTGACTTTAGTCTTTATGGCTCCTCTAGAAATAAATTGGTAGCAGCTGTTTTTCCTGCATTTAAAATATCTTTTCCAAAAATACAAAATGCTGTAAATCCACCTTTTAAACATTTGTATTCAAAAAGGTTCTACAAGAAACAAATTTTAGGAAAATGTTTTATTTGACGACATTTTTTTGTATAGGCTCTTAGACTATCTCAACGCCAAACTACAAAGTCTATTAAAATATACCACGATACAAATATTTAATCTAAGCTTCAAAACATCTAATACCAAATTCCATATTTCCTATTAAGATTTTTAAAGAGATTATTATTATCGTATTCTAGTTTGGTCAAATTGCGTCCCCTTTCCTATTAAAGTTGACGTGTTTTACAGTTTTGCTCAATACATGTGGTTTTCTGGTAATTTTCTCGTAACTTTTTAGTATGGACACTTTGTATAACAAACAAATTCAATGCGGATTTTTCTTAAAAATTGTAAATAAAGTTGGAGTAATAAGTCCCGCATAAATTCGATAAACCGAAAAATAGTTATTTTTGAGAAAATTGTAAACATACGTCAATTTTTATTTTTATTTTGATGTTCTTTTCTGTAATTTTTGGTTATACAAGGTGGTACATAAAAGAGCAACGGAGACACTTTTTAAGTTACAACCCATATTTTTTTATTTATATTTTGAAAGAGAATCTTATACTGAAAGTGATGGTATAAACATTTTGACACCTCATATAGGAACAAATTTTGGAAAAAAATTATCAAAAATTGAAAAAGAAAACCATACTATTATATAAAATCAAAAATTTTAATTAAAAGTAAAACTTAATTAGGAATACTTTTAAAATTAGAAAACAACTAAAAGGGCTGCTCAAAGTAATTACTACCAACTTCTTGTCAGTATGCCAAACTAGTTTCAAGTTTATTTAATACATTTTTTATTGTTTCCGATTGTATTGCTCTAACAGTCATTCCGATCCGTTTTTTTAGTTGGTTTGTCTACGTACATTTGACTTTTGACACAAAAAAAATCAAGCGGTGTCATATCCGGCGAACGAACTGGCCGTCCTACTGTACCTCTGCAACTAATCCAACGATTTGAAAAAATGTTTTTGAGATAATTCCGTACTATTTTTGGGTAGTGCGGCAGTGCTCTATTTTGAAGGAACTACATTACTTCATTAGGAACATCAAGATCATCAAGATTGGGAAATATTTGTGCTAACGCAGGAACTAACTCATTTTGAAGAAATTTCAAATACATTGAACCAGTCAATGAATTTTCGAAAAAGTAGAGGACTATAATTCGGTCGCTCACAATTCTTGCCCACACATTTAGTTTCTGGGGAAACTGTGTATGACTTTCCCAAAATCAGTAAGGGTTTGTTGGTACCCAATATCGGCAATTTTGCTGATTAACGGTTCAATTTAAATAAAATCTCGCTTCATCAGAAAAGAATATATCATGTAACTTCATAGGATTGTGTTGCAGCATCTCCATCATGACTTCTGAAAATTCCGTGCGCCGATCTAAATCGTCTTCGTTTAATTTATGTAAAAGTACAAGTTTGTATGGATGCCATTTTTCTCTATACAACTGACTTTTGGAACACTTTGTAATCTGCGGCAACAGCTCGGGTTCATTTGTGAAAATTCTTCTGCCGATCTAATAGGATATCTAAACCAACATCTTCATGTATTGTTAGTCGGCCTTTTTTTGAAAGATCTCTGACATAGCCATATTCTTAAAACTTTTGTTCTACTTTGTTTATAGTGGACTGAGTTATTGAAACTCTGTCTGGATATTTATTGTTAAATAAATCTACACACTTCTAGTTGTGTACGCATTCTGTCCCCATAACCAATCATCTAAAGGATTTCAATTCTCTCTCGTTTACTTAATGTAGCTTTTATAAAAATTTTGATTATACTTCTGACACTTTTATTTATTTTATTATACAGGGTGATTCAGCTAACCCGTTCATTAGAAGTTTATGGACTTCCCGTTAAAATATTTGTTTAAAAATTTAGAATAAGGAATTGCTCAAAAAGTTCTATTTAATTAAAATATTTAAACTCTTCTAGCACTTCCGGTTACACCGGAAGTAGGTACCAACTTTTTTATTTTAAACGGATTGATCTATTTTTTGTATATTTGGATTCTAAACAGTTTGGAATTCAATGTACTAGAACACGCCCCAAGGTAGTCACCGGTGATGAAGACAACAAAATAAATGTATTGGCATGTTTTAATGCAAATCCACATGCATCGAGCAGAGCTGTGTCTGAAGATTTGGGACTGTCCTACTGGTCGATACAGAGAATTTTGGCACAACGTAAAATGCATGTTTTTTCTATTATAAAACTACAAGCTTTCCACCCAGGTGACAAAATACGTCGTGTAGCATTTTGTGAAAGCATTTTATTGAAAACGCAGGAAGACCCAAATTTTTTGAAAAAGATTATTTGGACCGAAAAGTCAAAATTTAGTAGAGAAGGAATCATTAATAGGAAAAATTGGCATTATTGGACAGAACAAAATCCTCGTATGGTGCGCGAAGGTAACTTTCAAGAGACATTTAGTTTTAATGTTTTTTGTTTAATAATGGACAATCGTGTTTGTTTTGAAGTGTATGACAAAAATTTAAATTCTCGCAAATATTTAGAAATGCTTAGAGGAGTGGTTTCAAATTTTTTGGAAAATTAACCCCTAAATCTTCTAAATTCATGTTGGTACCAAATGGATCGTGCTCCAGCCTATTCAATCCATAAGGTTTATCAAGAAATTATCCCAAATGTTTGAAGATCGTTGGTTTGGACGCAATGGTCCATCTCTATGGCCTCCCAGATCACCTGACCTAACACTCCTGGATTTTTTTATAGGGGTATGTCAAGACTAAAGTCAATTCAAAGCCAGTCCATAACAGAGATGACTTATTACATCGGGTTTAAACTGCCTTTGCTGAAGTAGATGTGCAAATGGTTTAAAAATCCACAATAGCTGAAGTTAACAGAAGAGTTTTATTGTGCTTAGAAAACCACGGACGGGATATCAAACAATTGCTAAATTAATAATTTTTTAATTTGTCGAATTTATGCGGGAATTTATTGTCGTACTATGTAAGGAAATACAAATTTTAATAGTTTCTAAATTAGATCATGAGTCCCTTACATTTTCAAAAGTTTTTGGTTTCCTATTGCGTGATCGTTTCAAAATTTCAGATAATTTTCACAATCTTTGAAGTAATTTATTGTAAAATTAATTCAAATGTACAATTTGTAGGGTTGTGTCATATGCCGCTTATGGGCAAAAATTAAATGTCTGTTTTGCATTATTTTAATTTTTTTGCAAATAACTAAAAAAATTTAATTTTTTATAAAACAGTTTTTTTATACACATTTTATTTCTCTATGTCACTTCTTAACATTTTAACTTTATAATAACTTATTCAAAAAACATGAATTGCCTTATATTATACAGAGTGAGGCGCTACCATCGAATTATTCTGTAGCTTTAACACGACAATTAGTTTCGACTGACTCTTAAAGCCCGGAACAAGTCATAAGCACATTTGTGTTATTTTTTTTATAAAATAAACCTTTTTTTAAGATTACCATTTAAATCTGAGTTGGTCTAAACATTAAAAATATTTGCAAAATAATGTTCATTTTACCGATATCTCACAGGTAACTTGGATTCCAGTAAATCACAAATTGTTAAACTAACAAATTTTAAGATATCTTGAAAACTATGAGAGTTAGGGGTTAGTAACCTTAATACCGACTGTAATTAGATTCAGCCTCCAACAGGATGCACATTTAAGTTAAGCAAGTTATTTAAGTTTTAAGTTATTGGTGTTATACAGTAGTATTAAAAACACTCATCATAATATGAAAGTAAATATTCCAAAAAGAATCTTAAAAGCTCTTAGTAAGGTGGGTAAGAAAAATTAGCTTGTTCTTATTTACTTTGAAGTTATTGTATTTGTTTTGGAAGGTGTGCGTATCAGGTAAAATTGATTAATCTCACAATAGATTAATAAACATCCATTGTAATTCAAAAATAGAAAAAATACAGGGTGATCCATTTAAAATAATCCAATTTTGATATAGTACGTGTTTCTGGAGCAACCTGTACTGTTTAAAATGTAGCCCCAAAAAATCTCTATTTATGTATGCCTTACATTATTTGTCGTTTTAATACTACACAGGATAGTAAAATTTGTAATAAATTATGGGTGCTGAATGTAAAAGGCACTTTTTCAAATATCCCACATCCGAGATATTTTTGGAAAAATGATTGTTTATTTTTATCGATTTTTTAACAATAATGTGTCTTTTGATACGAAAAAATTATAAGCGCACAAATTAATTTATATTTAGTTTTTTATTGACTTAAAACTTAAAAAAATAAAAATGTTAGAACGAGTAGTGAGGTACTTTCCACATTATTGATTTTTGTTAACAATAAAGAGATTAATGAATATGCCGACTATCAGGTCTTTAGATACATTGACACGCAGACTTACATATTGTTTTTTTTTAATTAATTTTAAGATTTTGGTTTTATTTGTCTAATAAAATGCTTAATTAAGACAAACCTTTAAGGAGAAATGATCATGATTAAAACTAGATCAAAAGAATAATCAAGCGTCATTTACATCTTCATTGATGTTTATTCAAAGGAGATTCCGTTTCATGTCTCTAAATAGCATGTCTACCTTAAAAATGTTTGTTCACATCTGCATTTCAGCATTACAGTCTAAATTCTGCTAGACATTTTACTTTCAATACTTTCGCACTTATAGTTTTTGATCGTTAAATGAATAAAATTGCAGTACCAGTTTTTAAACACCGTTGTGTAACAATGTTAAATAACCAATATTGAATTAAGCTTAATTAATTAATTAATCAAAAAATTTACTTTAATACAAAAAGCATCAAAATTATTTTTTTCTAAGGCATATTACTTAACACTAACAAATTATTTTGTGTTGTGTATTTACTGTATAGTTAAGTAAATAAATAAGTATTAAAAACTTATGTTTTATGTCACCCCTTACCTTGCATTTTTTTAGTTGTTATGTAGCAGATGAATAAAGTGTCCGTCTTCTGAAAAAATAAAATCATTATATCAAGTGAAAGTAATTTATAAATTTTTATTTTTTGATTAATGAAGTTTTATCGAAACTTTGTTATTTATGTTCAAATAATTTAACAATTTTTCAAAAGAACTTTTTAAGAGATTTAGTTAATCACTAATTCTTGTAAAATACGTTAAATTTAAAAGCGTAATAACAAATCCTTCTTAAGTAAAAACTTAAAATTCATCGCAACATTAAGCCAAAATAAACTTACGTTAAATAATAATTGATTTTAACACTCTAAGAGTTGGAGTTTATAGGAATTCTAAGTAGGATTACGCGTTAAAACAAATAAATTTTTAGTAACCCTTTTTAATTATTTAAAACAAACGCAGAAAAGTATTTTTAATTTAAAACTTTAATACAGTAAATAAAAATTCAAATGTTTTTCGTCGTTTTTAGTTTAACATAAGCGGATTTAGTAAGTAGCATAAAAGTAATATTGCTAATAAAACTCTTAATTGTGTACACATTTGTGTTTTATTGTTAATTTAAAAAACGTCGTTGTCTATAAATTATTTAATTTACATTTTTGTTTAATTAAAGTAAAGCTTCGCGTATGTAAAATTACTTCATCTGAAGCAATATACGTTAGTCAGTGACAGAGGTTTGCTTTGCAAAGTTGAATATTTTAAGTAAATTGAGCTTTTCTTTTGATGTTGTTTCTGTTAATATAATATACGTCTAGTAATAGAAAATTTTTTTTGTGCGATCTGCAAACAGTATTTCATTCACTTAAAAATTGTGTAAAGAATATGCATTGAGTTTGAATATTGAAGTTGAACGGGTCCTTAGAGAAATCAAACAACGTTTTTCAACATCGTACACGTTTGTTTATGAAAAGTATCGACCATTGTTTTTTTTTTGCTAAAATCGATAAATTTTCCGATATCTAATTCTAATATTGTTAATAATTTACAAGGCATGGAACGGATGAAGACGTAATTTAGAGGTTCACAGAAACAATGTCTTAATTGGGTGTATTTAAACCTTGATGTTTGATATTATTATGGACAAAGGTCAATTATTTCTGTGTATCTATTGTATGAATTACTCAATTAATTTATATAAACGAATTTGTAGTTAATGTGATAATAAACGTTTTGATATTAAATTTTATCATAACTTGAACACGTACTCCTACATTAAAGCGGAAAGCATTTGGATAAATTAATAAACACGTAGATTATTATCGTTGGTAATTCAATGTGTAATTTGTGCAATAAAAAAAGAATTATGGCTATAATTATACACATATTTGAGGAGACTTATTTGTTTTAAATTTATGGGCTCAGTTATTTATACAATCCTTTATCTTTTGTCATTCCAGTTGGATTGTGTAAAATATGTAGTCATATTAAATCGGATCAATTTATTTGCAGTTACAAAAATGGAATGGAGCAAAAATTTTAATCAATTGTTGATAACAATCGACAATACATTTGTACATAATTGTTGGATTGTTTAATACGAAAAACATTCATAAATAAAAACAAATAAAATTCGTAACTTAACAGAGTTTTCGTTAGATTATATAAAATTATTCCTACTCCTTACATAACTTTGGGTACTGTTGACAACAAGAAGTAAGTAAAAAACTTACCTCCTTAGGGAAGTAACTAAATAATTAAACTAAAACATTAATCTTTATTAAAATTAACAGTACAATTTCCAAAACCGTATTTAACAAATTATCGTGGGTTGTTTTGAATCTTCTTTTTATTTTTGATCTAATCTAGAGTTACGGTTTCTTGGCAATACGGTCTCACATCCACGAAGTTTTCGTTTCTGGTTGTTGTTATTATGTTTGCACAGACATTCTCCCTCCACGTTTTTTTAGTGCAAGAACACTTACAAAATTCAAGCGTCAGACTGCTTCTTCCTTCTAAGCCGTAATCGTGAATTATATGCCACATATTCCCAATTACCTCCATTAAAATATTTATGTTATCTTCAATAATCAATATTGACTACAACATGGAATATTCGTTCAACAAATTGGCTGGCAACTATAACGAGGATAACTTGCCTCCTTCCATAAATTTTTTTTTAATTTTATTTTTACCAACACAATCGTTCTATAAACAACGTAGCAAAGTCATAAAATATCATACACAAATTAAAACACAATAATAAAACGGTACCAAATATATAAATACAATAAATTTACTTAGTGACAGGTTAATAATATGAATTGAAAATTAAAATCATAGAAACACGTTTCTAATAACCATTCGTGTAGGCGTTTTTTAAATGTAACCAGATTACTTTTCGATGTTATGGAAGTCGGTACCATGTTGTATGCTCTTATGACCATGTAGAGCGCTCCTCGTTCAAAGAATGTGGAATGATGAATTGGGATATTCAAGCTCTTACTTTGTCTAGTTATCATTTTCATTTCTGAACCATACATTCCATAATTTTGTGAAAAAAGGTGTACATTTTTTTTATAAAACATCATTAATGATTTATGAAATTATTTAGTTTTGCTTTGAGTTTAAATAAATGGATTATCCAACTTAGTGCAGTATCGATGAAAAGCCCTAAAAATTTAATGTGTTCTATCACAGGTATTGATTTCCCATCCAATCTCACTAGCAGTGACTCTATAGACGGTCTTTTACTGAACCATATCAGTCCTGTGTTTGTGGAATTTAGAGTTAGGTTGTTCATATGAGACCATTCTACCATTTCTTCTACAGTTCTGGTACATGTTTTAGATAATTCATCGGAATCATATCTATCTACATTAAATAACTATAATTAGTTTTTCTTTTTTCTTCCTCAGCATGTCCTTGATAAACGCTGCATGATCGATCAAAACATGTATGAGTTAAATCCAATTTCAATTAAAATTTTTTTAGCGCTCGTAAACAGTTTACACATTTTACGGAATTAGTGCAGTTCTCATCAACGTGGTCACCACCATCACATTTTAAGCACACTTTATCGATTTTGCAATGAGAGGAAGTATGCTTGAATCCCCTACAGGCAACGCATCTTCGTATATTAAAATATTCAAACACTTCGCAACGGTCTCACTTAACATTTAATTTACCTAATTTTATTACATCTTTAAAAGTTAAAGCATCAACTTCAATTATCGCCATGTACACTCATGAAATTTAAAACTTGGACACCACAATTTCTGTAAACAAAAGTTTGCACATTGTGAAGCGGGCTTAAGGGTATCATTTACAATTCTAACAGCAGGTAGTCTCAGCAGGGGTTATCTTATAGAAGGACTGTAGAATAAATCATTACACTAAGCACGTTTTAGAAAATAGGTAATTTACGTTGCTTACTTAATTTTTTTCTTTAAAGAATATATTTGAAGGTATAGCTAATTAAACTCCATAGCTCGATGAATTATCGAATCAAAATTTTGTTTAGGAAATGTTTACAAAATAAAATTAGAAATAATTTTGATTTAAAAAACGTCTACAAGCAATAACTTTTAAATTAAATCAAAAACTAAACATGGTTATTTGGGTTGACTGATTATTACTTATTTTTAAATAAATCTAACCTACTAATTATTGTAAGTTGTACATTGAAATAAATTCAGTAAGAAACAGACAAGATAAAAAAATAGTAATTATAATAATAATAATAACAACACTAATAATAATATTAGTAATAATAACGCTTTTTCCACAAAAATATATGGTGAATCATGAATATAAAAAAATGTTACGGCACGGTTTAGATCATCTTGAAGACATTGTTTCTAACCTTCCACCTAACCATATCTTCAATGTTCCCATGAGAAAATTTTCAAGAAATGCTTGTTTCAATAATCACTATCGGAGTTATCTTAGAATTATTTTACTCATATCACCATTTGGTTTGGCTATATTAATAAAGTTTTTGTTTGTTCCAAGAAAAGTGCTTGAATGTTATCGTTTTGATAAAGTAAATTGGATATTGGCTTTGACTAAAATGAACAGTATACTGAATACAAACCACGGTTAAAATTCTGATTGTGCTGATTGATTATCTTTGTAAGACACTAAATCGCATTTTTTTTTTGTAAGCTACTTTGTGTATGTAGAAATTAAAAGGAAGGGAAATACACGTCCCCAGTTTGTATTTTAGTATTTTTTTGTAGGTTGATATTAAGACTCTAGATTTGTAACATGTAGTAAATGCATGAACGTCTTTTAGCGGAATAATGTTGACATTTTACAACCGCCAATTAATGAAGTACGCAAAACGTCGTCTGCGTATCTATTGAGAAGTGATTTGTGTGAGTGAGTTAAAGTAACGTTGTTAATCAAAATAAGGAACAATAGCTTGTGACATTAAGAGATTTTACGTTCGATTAAAATTAATGGTCAAAACTTTATTAATAGCCCTATCACATACGAACAAATAAGTACAGCCCATAGGATACCGGTCAAAGAAAAAAACAAAATAAAGTCAATCGTAGTTAAATTCTTAAAGAGACAAGATAAAGAATCCTAGTTAAAAGAAACTAGAAAAATTGCGAAGGCCCAGGGGTACAACTATATAGTTCCCAGAAACGACAGAGTAATAGTGAAACCTAGCAAGGAAAGTAATTCGTCTATTACCATAAACTCAGAGTTGGACTTTAAGAAACTAACTAAGCTTTAATAAAATATCATATTATTATATAAACATATCAATAATAATATCTTGTATTCAGCAAAAAATTATTACTTTTTATTCAATTTATTCATTGCTAAGGAGTTTATTTCTTTTACTATCTGTATTTCTTTTAATCATTTCATTACCTATATATACTAAGTACATATTTCAATAAAATCAAAGTGTCTATGGACTTAGAAGGAGACAATCTTTTCTGTTTTAATAATAATTGTAAAGTTTTTGTTTGTCCAGCAGTACAAACAGTCAATCAGTTGTATTTACTTAAACATAAGTAGCCTCTCAGCTAATTTTGAGAGTTTTATATGCTCATTGGAACAAATGGAGACCAAACCGGAGGTAATAAATAATCTTAGCTGAAGCATGGCTAGGAAGAGACGTGTGTCATTCATTATACAAAATTAATGGCTACACTGATTTTTTTACTGACAATAATTTCAATCAGAATAGCGGAATTGCAATATATGTAAAAGATACGGTTCACAAGGTATCATTCCAAGAAATTGAAATTCAGCTATGCAATTGTGTTTTCATTGACATATCGATTACAGTTACGCAGTCATTAAATTTACTAACAGTATATAGGTCACCTAGTTTCAAAGTCTCAGATGCTTTTCTCTCTGAATTAGAAAGGGTCATAAGGGTTCCCAACAATAAGAATTTAATATTTCTAGGAGACATTAACATATGTCTAAAAATCAACATAAATTTAGTCAAATACAAGACGATTACTTACAATTAATGGGTTTAAACAAATTAATACAAATGATTAACTCTCCAACCCGGGTTACTGAACACTCTTCCACTATAATTGATCATATCTTTGCTAGTATTAATTTAGTTGATAAATTGGTTCCATTTGTCTTACAACAACCAAAAACTGATCACTTCACTATAGGTTTCCACATAAATAATTTTAATAAAAATTGCAAACACAGGTAAGGCCACTGTTGAAAAACTTGATTTTGACCTATTAGATACTAAAATGAACGAAATTAATTGGGTCCCAATTTTGAATGAAATAGATGTAAATAGCTGTGCCAGTAAAATAATCCATACTGTTCAAACAGCCATATCTGAGGCAACCATAATCTCAAAGGTGAGGCCCAATAGTAAAGATAATAAATTGAAACCATGGATAACTAAAGCTATTTTAGTATCGGTAAGGAAAAAAGAAAAATTAGGCAAAAGACTATATAAACAACCTTTCAATCTAGTACTCAAAGAATTTTATAAGCAGTATTGCAACAAATTAAAAAAATTAATAAATGAATGCAAAAACAGTTATTATGGTAAAAAAATTTCCACAGCCGGGAATGATAGTAGAAAACTTTGGAAATGTTTAAATGAATTTATCAAAGGAAAATTCGAAAAACTGAGATCAATGAACTACTGGTTGAAGGACAGACTATTTTAGGGTCTGAGGGTTGCTCACAGGTTTTCAATCAGCACTTTATGACTGTTGGTGAAAAGCTTGCTGCCGATCTCGGTTATGAGCCTGTGGCATCACCGGATATCAATAGTAGGCCAAATGGGATAACCTGGGACGGATTTGATGATGTGACATGGTTGGAAATAGGAAATTGTATAAGTGATCTCAGGGGAGGGTCGGGCCCCGGCTGGGATAACATCTTAGTAGAAGTCATTAAAAATACAAAAACCTGCTGGTCCCAGCCCTCTCCCACCTGTTTACCTTAAGCCTCGTTACTGGCACATTCCCCACTTGTTTAAAACGCACAATGATCGTTCCCCTATATAAAAAAAAAGGTTCCAAAAAAGACGTCGCGAATTATAGACCTATTTCAATGTTGTCAAACATTGGTAAAATTTTGGAAAAAGTCGTTAATAGGCAGCTATCGAAGTATCTAGAGGAAGGTAACCTCATACCATCAAACCAATATGGGTTTAGAAAAGGTGTGAGTACACAGGACGCCCTTTTGGCGGTCACAGACAGAGTGTACAGTTCATTAGATAAGGGAAAAAAGTTCTAGTCATCTTTTAGATCTAGCTAGAGCGTTCGACTCTGTCCCCCCTCTTAGACCTTACTTACGCCTTAAAAGACTGGGTATCGACGGAATAGTTTTACAGTGGTTTGAAAACTACTTATCAGAGAGGAGCATCGATGTAGAATTAACAACTGCTTAAGCAATCCACTATCAAATAAGTTTTCCATCCCACAGGGCACTATTTTAGGGCCAAAATTATTCGCGGCGTACCTTGCCGAACTATGTCAAATCGAGCTACTGGGTGGACATCTAGTGTCATACGCTGATGACACCGCGCTAGTATTTGAGGGCGACAATTGGAACTGCGTTCATGATTTGGCAGCTCGCGGTCTGGATAGGGTAAGGGACTGGATGAAGAGCACACTTTAACAATCAATTTTAATAAAACTAAATATATGACGTTCTCTTTATCCAGTAGAGGACAACCTGCCGCCTCACAGATTATCACCCACTCAGGACTGTTCCCTCGGGCTGCTACGTGTAACTGTATCAGACTTGAGAGGGTTACAGAAATTAAGTATCTGGGGGTCATCATTGACAACCAAATTAAATGGAATTCACATATCAAATTGTTAACATCTAAACTAAAGCGAGTAGTACCAATAATTTTAACTCTTAGAAATTTCTGTACAATTAAAACTTTAAAATTGGTCTACTTTGCTTTAGTGCAATCTGTTTTACAATATTGTGTAGTGGGCTGGGAAGGCGCCTATAGCTCCAATCTCCTGCCCTTAAAATCCACCCAGAACTTGATTCTAAAATGCTTATGCAGGGGAGGCAGGCTTCATCCTTTAACATGGTGTTCTCTAACAGGCGAGGAAGAAATATAAGAGCAAAAAAAGAAAACACGAGTACGGGACAGCAGTATTGGAAATACTTAGGTGTCAAATATTTTAATAATCTACCGCTTTCACTAAGAGACCACTTTGATCAAAACTACCCCAGTTATAAGAAAGCAATAAAAATTATTGCATAAATTTATAAATACAGCGTTGTTACCATAAACAAGTAAAATAAATAAACAAACAATATAAAAGTTAAAAAATAAAATATATACGATTACAAGCTGATTGACTGTCTTGTTCGGCTCTATCAATCACTACTTAACTGAATAAAATAATCACTAAATTCAAATAAGCGCCTACAATTAAAAATAAGAAGACAATATTTTTTCTTTCTTTATTATTCTTTTTTGTTTTACATTATTATATCTATGAAGTTAATTAATTAATTCAAGTAAATTTTGCTAAAAATGTAATGTAAGAAGAGACGTGTTATTTTACTTAACTTTAAATTTATTTCATTTAAGAGAAGAGACATTCTATAATTTATTATGTAAGAATTACCTATACCTATTTCCTTTATATTCAAACTGTTTGTCAGGCCAAACTTCCAGTAACACCACGGGCGTGCCCATAGTTACTGGTTCCTATTTGAATACTATTTGTTTTGATTTATGTTACTTATTATTATATTAGTCTTAAGGTTCTGTTCTTTTTTTCTTTTTTTTATGTAACAAAATTTTATTATTGAGGAAAATAAAAGTCTTGAAAAAAAAACAACGCTAACGGATTAATTAACATATCTACCCTCCGAAATAAATATGGTACTGCATATCGTGTATGTGCATTTTTTTTTCGATAAATATGGCATAACAAATTTAGTATAACAACGACATAAATCTTAGGAAGTTTTGGTGTATACCCCAAAACTGATTATTTGGCTCACCAACTACAAGTAAGCTAATTGTTTATCCCAAAAAACTATTAAGTTTTGAGTGCTTTTTGTGTGCGGTCACGAATAACTAAAAATTAAGTTAGGAAACGTCCTTGCATATTTTTTTTGTTTTGTTCTTGATTGGAAACGTTGTATTATTCAAAATGAATGAACTGATATGGCGTTTGTGAATTTCCAGTTTGATGCTAAATTAGTTATTTTGTTTTAAACAAAACATACGATCATGATCTTCGTGAATTTTGTAAATAAGTTGTAAGCAAATTTTGGTATATTCTGCGTTCACTAGAGAGCGGTTATGTCATTATATTTTTTATATTTATGCGTTTGGTTGTAAGTAAAGCAAATGCGTTAAGTTAAAGAACGAGACCGTGGAGTAATCAATATTTGTAGATACTCTTGCATTTAAATAGAAAATCTTCGTTCAAAGTTGCTTGAAAACGTTATTCGAAACTGGATGTTGGGATCGTTATCCTTTATTTAGGTCAACAATAAATGTAATTTGATTTCTAAGCAGAATTTTCTAAAGTGCTGATGCGGCTGAAAACGTTATTTGAAACCGGATGTTGCTTAATCTTTTGATTTATAAGCAGAATTTTCTAAAGTAGAATACTGATATGCATTAGAAACGTAACAAAGCGGTTTCTTTGGAATATAATTGCTGACTTGCAATAGATCAAGTTAATGTTAAGAAAGTACTAAATTATATGCAAATGGGCAAGATGTTGGTTAACCTTTATTAACAATAAATGTATTTTTGATTTAAATGCAAGTCCGCCATTTTGTAGACCAGAACCACGCCCCCAAAGTTACCGCCATCTTGTGATCCACCATTTTGTGGTTCTGAACCCCGCCCCAAAACTGCTGCTATCTTGTTATCTGCCAATTTGTTGTCCTGAACCAAGCCCCGAAATTGCCGCCATCTTGTAGACCAGAACCCGCTCCCGATATTGCCGCCATCTTGTGGTCAAGTTCTCCCACTACAAAGTATCCTAGTTCCTCCACCACAAAGTATCCGTCGTGGTCTAAGTATCCGATGTGAGCCAAGGTCGGCCCTGCTATTCTACTCACGTAATTATTAATTAATTAGTCATTTACTAACATTAAACTGTGAAACGATGTAATTCTGCCTTAACTGCTATAGTAAATAATACTTATTTACGTTACAAAACCGGAAAGCAGAGCGGCCAAAATACAGACTGAACCGATTCATGAGAGTGAGTGACGTACCACATTTTTTTACAACCAATACTTGTACCTACTGTTATTAATTTGTTCATAAAATTAAATAATTTTTCTGCAATGTGGAATATACATTAAACCTTAATTTTTTTAAAAGAATCTGGTACTTGAATTAAGTATAAAATGGTATTGTTTGTAACAATTTCATTCTTTTGATTAAAAACTTAAATGGTTATTTAAACAAAGCCAAATAAACTTTTTCTGTTATGTTGAAAGACTTATTCCATATACAATATGAACACAATGCTTTCTCGATTTATTCATTCGAATAAGGTTAAGAAGTGTAAAAATTCTTTAGTAATCTTGTTTTGTCATATTTACGTTGCCATCACGTCATCAAACTTTGACAAAGTACCCATTCTTCCTCAAAAGTTAAACGTAGTAAATTTCGGTAAATTTATAAAACATAATTTTAAACAGTTATTACGTTTATAAGCCTTATATTAAAAAATTAGAATGGTTGTTTCATTTTATTACATTTCATACCCTCGAGCTGAATGTTTTTGGACCTTACCAAGTAATATATATTCAACACAATATGCCATTAACTCATTTTTCATATTTGCGGTTTTTGCGCATTTAATTGAATCGAAATTTCAATATATTTTTAATTAAACGATTTACAGTACGTATTAATTTTATCAATGCCGATACATATTTAGAAAAATCTTCTAACGTTATTAAAACGCTTGACATCAATGGTAATTTTACTCGGAGTTTATGTAACGTGTCGAAAGACCTAAAATAGCCGAATATTTCAATAGAGAGCTTGATTTAGAAGAAAAAGAATTCTTATCGCATTTCGCTTTTGTGTTTGACATTAAGATTGATGTTCCGAAATGTACTGAAGTTTGTTTACTTCATAAAATATTTCAACTACAAGTTTAATTGAATTCCTGAAACTTTGTGTCTTATAAATTACAATAATGTAGAATGTGAATTCTTCAGATTAAACTTGATTGACTCAAGATGGTAATTAATAAAGCCTATGTCCAAGTAGTTAAACTATCGTGATTTTGCTGACACATTTGATGCATTGCCTTCCGTATGAGCAGTTATTGGATTATTAATATCCTCGACCTTAAGTTGTAATTTCGTTGGAGATTAATACGTTACCATTGAAGTTATAGAAAGTGAACTATTCGTACCGTGTATAATCCGGTCTAGTGTAGTTTGAATTAGTTCGAAACACATCTTAACGTTAAACTCTTAAGTAGTACACTTTGGGGAAAGTTTGTTTTATCAATTAATGTTGCTAAACAATTACAGCAGGTGATGTTTCGTCGTCGAACGATATTACCTCAAGCAGAAGCACATGTAATTACATTAAAGCATGTTGTAGCAAAAAAAAATAAGCTAACTACTTGTACCAAAAGTGATTCAATGTTTTAAATCTAGAGGGATTTTTGCAATGTATGGTTTAAATTCATGAAGTCATCTTGTTTGCACAAGCAGAACTTTGTGCCGATATATAGAAATATGGTAGAAACGGTAACAGCGTGAATTTATCGTTTCGTACTGAAACGGTAACCCGGTTTACAGTCGTTGTGTTTAAATCAAAGCAGTAATAACTTGCTTGTCAGTGACACGTGCCGCGGAACAGAACATTAAAACCGGCTTATTTTGAATTAGAATTCACAAAGCAAACATGCTAGGTATAAATTTACCAATAAAATTTATTTTAATACATATTTACTTCTAATTTAATCACGTTTTTAAACGCCACAACTTGTAAAAAACCAATAAAAGAGTAAAAAGTTAATTTTAATTTGACACTTCCAGTTGATTAATAAAACACCTGTTGTGGTAATCTGAAATGTTTGTAACTTTATACTGATGAATTTTTTTTAAATAGTTTAATATACAATTATAAAACAGAAGTTCTTGTGCCAAAATTACTAATGCATCACAACATCATACAATAGAACCTATCTTACGATATAAGATCGGAAAGTGCAACGGACTGAGAAAAAAAGTTACAAAACAATATTAGCCCAGTCAAATTAGTATTCAAACTCGAAAAAATTTCAATAGGGCTGGATTTTTGCGTACGTGAGTTTTCGAAAATAATAGCAATTAGCTAATTTGTAGCTTAAACAATTTCGAAATAGATGGGTTGGTCGTTTTTTCCCTAAATTATCTGATAATCCAAACATCTGATTCTAAAACGAAATAATTTTATGCCCTTCAAAGCTTATAACATTTAAAACACTATTTTTTATAATACTTAAGTTAAAGAGCAAAAATAAGGTAATCTTGTTGCAAAAACACATATTATTGAAAAATTTCAACATTATCCCTGAATTTAATTGTTGAAAATGGTTTCGGTTTCTATATGAAGTCCCCTACAGTTCTAATGTATGATAATAGTGATTTTCTGCAAAATGTGTTTCAATCCTTAGGTTTTTTAACCTTGCTAACAGCTAAAAATAAGCTGCAAGGAGTTTAAGACCGCAAAATGAATTTTTCTCAAACTAAAAGGCATACTTTTCATACGTTTTAAGATCACATATTTGGAAAAAATATTTTTTCCCAAACTTCTTCCTCTCCACAAGAAGTTTAGCAGGTAATAATTTTTTTCCATAGATAACAGGACGGAGGTAAAAACTTTAGCCGTTTTAAAACGACCTAATTATCTCAAAAACGGTCAGGATTAGGTATAGTTAACCTTAATACAATTTAATACAGAATTAAGTCCTGAAGTTGATAACACATAAAGTTACAGGGGGTCCCATTTAAAAAAATAAAGACTTTACCGACATTGAAAATGCGAATGTTTGGCACGGAGTGTTAAATGCTTTTCATTAAAACAGACAATAAAAATTATAAAAATGTAAACTTAGGACTCTTTTTCAACATTATGCCAAATATGAGGATTAAACTAAAGAAATATTTTATTCCAAAACCAGTTACGCAGGAGGCACGCTTTTTATTCAAAGTCAAAAATCTCAAAAACGGTTAGATATATGTATAGGACATTATACATAAAATGCATTTAGAATTTCACGCTAAATCTAAAAATGAAATAATATATAGGACGTTTTATTTAAAATAAACAAGTTGACAACAATTTCCAGTTAAATCGGAGGTGACAGAAATTGAAAATATTTTAGAAAAAAAGTACACTAGAAACTAGAAACTTAACTCCAAATTTTTAAAAACGTATCTAAATTACATCCCAATAAACTTTTAATGAACGTGTTCGGTGAAGAACCGTAAATAATGGCAATATCTTGTGGTAAACAATATTTTTGTCTAATTTGAATGGGCTATATATTATTTTTGCTGTACCGATTTGCTTGAAATTTTTTCTAAAATTAATTGAAAGCCACCCAAAAAAATAAACAAGAATCTGAACTTAACAAGTTTATTCTTGTCTTGTGTCTTTACAGTAAAGGCTCGATGACACTTGGCTAGTTTACGAGCTACAAGCCAGCGAGTTCGCTAGTAGCTTGTAAACTCGCCCTGTGTCATCGGCTTTTTTACAATCTGCTAGTCAACTATCCGATTGTAAAAACGCTGCTAGTAATATAGAAAGCCGGGCTAATTTACTCGCCACTCGTAGGCGTGTTGGCTTGTAAGCTAGTTAACTAGCCGTGTGTCATCATCGCTGCTAGTAACTAGTTGCGAGCATCTTTGCGTTTTGGCAGTTGAAAGCTAAAATGTCGACGAAAGTAGTTCGCGCGGGAGTAATTATTTTAGCAAGTGCTATCAAGAAGGATTTACAACGAAAACAAAAGAAAAACTTGAAACAGAAAGAAAATGGATAAGATCATGGATAGAAAAACGCGATGAATATGGTGCTTCTAGCCGTTTATTGAGAGAGTTGAAGGACGAAGATCCTTTGGCTTATAGAAATATGTTGAGATTGAACAGTTCCAAATTTGATGAGTTACTGCAGATGGTAAATGGAATGCTCAAAAAGAAAGATACGAAAATGAGACCGGCAATACCAGTAACCACGAAATTGGAAATAACATTACGTTATCTAGCCACGGGCGATTCTTTGAAGTCTTTGGAATACCTGTTCAGAGTTCCAGAATCAACTATTTCGAAGTTTTTACCCGAAGTGCTAACATCAATTTCCTGCGCCCTTCGACCGTTCATTGAGGTGAGTGAAATTAAAAATTAAACATCAGTTTTTAGAAAATATACAATTTATTTGACAAAAATTTATGTTGTGTTTCCTCCGAATGTATTGATTAGGACCTGTTGCAAAACATCCCCATCGTCGTCGTGCATCGATGATGCAGAGGTCGAAGCAAATGAGTCATCTGAAAAAGGTGAAAACGCACTATGGACAGATTGGGGGGCCTCTTGCTCTAAAGACGACAGCTTAGCATTAATAATTGAGTTTTGGATTTCCTGCTGCACCAAGATGGCCTGTCGCTGTGGTAGGAGACGCAGCTCAGAAGCCACAAATTTCCCAAACAGGTCATAGGGCTTCTCATCGGATGACTCCTTGGCAATTTCATCCAATTTTTTTATAGCTTCTGAAATTTCATTTGATTTTTCTTCAATTCTCGGTCGTTTTTTAGGTTTATTCCTTGGTGTCGGGGGTGGTCCCATTTTTTCAGGCGACTTAGAACGTTGTTGTGATGAGTCCTCGTCATTTTCAGACTCGACACTTTTATTGTCTTCGTCTGGTGGTGTGGCTTGACTGCTTTGTGACAGTTCCTAGAAAATAAAATAAACCTATAATTTTTGTTTGTTCTCAGGTCCCTAAAAAAGCTGATGAATGGAAAGAAATAGAAAATAAATTTGTTCAGCGTTGGAATTTTCCTAGATGTTTTGGTGCAATCGACGGGAAACACGTTATAATTAAGAGGCCTCCGTGTTCCGGTTCAGTCTACTTCAATTATAAAAAAACCTACAGTATAATATTATTTGCTATGGTTGATGCCGATTACTGCTTTACGTATATTGACGTAGGTGCAAATGGTCGAGCAAGCGATAGTGCTATATTTAGAGACAGCACTTTGAATATTGGAATGGAAAACGAGACTCTTGGTTTGCCTGAATATGGCGTTATTATAGGAGATGATGCTTTCCCTTTGAGGAAAAATCTTATGAAACCATACAGTAAAACAGCTCTTAGTCCTGACCAAAAAATATTCAATTATCGTCTTTCCCTGCCAGAAGAGTCGTAGAAAATGCTTTTGGCATACTAGTATGGCGATTCAGAATATTTTCAAGACCGATTGATTTGGCACCGGAAACTATCGATAAAGTCATTTGGGCTGCCTGTAGCCTTCATAACTGGTTACGAAAGACTGATCCGGGTAACTACATGCCACAACAAGCAGTAGATAGAGAGGACTTGAATACTGGGATTATCACACCTGGGCTTTGGAGGGAAAATGCTGGCATTGTGCAGCCTATTAATCACCTAGGAGGAAACCATTACAGTCGAACTGCTGAGGAGATCAGAAAAGCATATGTTGCCTACTTTACAGAAGAAAATCCTCTGCCTTGGCAATGGGAGAAAGCTGGACTCAAAAACTGGAGAACGGTCTAAGTTTTAATATGTATTATTATATTATAAAAATATATTTTACTCACGTAATTTGATTGGCTGCTTCTTGTGGCCACAACCTCTGCCAAAAAGTTTGCATCTTTGAACCATGCTAACTTTGGCGTGTATACTTCTTCAGTACCACAGCCACTTTTCTTAGATTTCTCTATTTTATTTATTTCTTGTCTGTAGACGTCCTTAATTGATTTTATTTTGGTCTTCAATTGCTTGACATCCATACCCACAGTTAGCTGTTTCTCATTAAGTTTCTCTAGGAGATTCTTGAAAATGTCGTCCTTTATTTTGGTGTTGGAATAGTCTTTATCTTTTATATTCCACAGAATCGGATACTGCTCATATATGTTTAGAAACTCTACGATACCACTCGTGTTCCACTTCATTGTTCAGCGTAACATATCAGAAAATAAACAACGCGCCCACGCAAAACAACAAACACGTGATTTCAACTTGCTAGCTAGTTAGCTACTGAGCTAGTAGAACCTTTCTGTGTCTCATCGTTACTCGCTTACTCGCTGACTCGCTAGCTTGTAAACTCGCCGACTAGCAGTTTGTAAACTAGCCTAGTGTCATCGACGCTTAATTTCATAATATACCTACAAATGGTTGTTTTTTTTTACAAAAATTAATAAATTGTTTCATTTCAGACCATTATCCTTAGGAAAGATGTACAATGACAGTTGCGCGAACAGCGACAATGTAATTATTTGGATACCATAACACGGTATAGGTTTGATAGCGACTTTTTAAACGAGAATTTTATTTTGAGGAAAAGATTTGAGTGTTGACCTATAAGTCAGCAATATTTTCTGAAAGTGGAGTTTCTTCTTCCATATATGCAAACCCCCCTGTTAATCGCTAGTTGGGGTAGATGTCTAGGTATTTGGTCTTTAACTTTTTTGGTAGAATTTTACTCTTTATACTGACGGAGAGACATATTCCTCTACGTGTTGTGAACGTCACTTTACAAATTTTTGTGGGTTTATACGGATACGCCATGTTTTGGTCCATTTTCCAATTTTGATGAAATTTTGAAGGTATCTTGAAGCGACTACTAAGTCTAGGTTTTAAGCTAATACTGCCGTATTATCGGCAAAGGTAGTAGTTAGTAAGTCATCGGTAAACATCTGCACATTAAATTGATTAGAGGATCGCGAAGAACGTATGCGGCAAGCGTTGTTTAATTTTGTATGCCAAACTTTATCAAACGCCTGGGTCATATTTAAAAAAAGCTGCCGTGCAATACCATTTAGTGTTCAGGTCATGCTTTGTTTTGGTGGCAACACCATGTATTTGTTTGACAGTAGAAAGTTGCTGTCGAAAGCCAAATTGACTCCTTGGTATTATTATTATTTGTTATTATGGGCACTAAGCTGATAGGACTATATGACGCTAACGCTACATTTGTAGGGAGTTTGCTTTAGGATAACATTGAAAATCATTGTGATAATCCAGAATCCATCATCTGAATGTTCCTTTAGGGTTTTTAAATTATTTAGGTAGCACAGCAGCTTCCCGGCGTTTGTCGTAGAGTGGGGGTCCTTACGGAGTTCGAAGAAATTAAACCGCTCTCTTAACAAGACGCCCTGCTGGGCAAGAGAAAAAATAAACCCGACCAACAGGAGATCAATAGTTTTACTTAACCCTAATACACTAGATCAAACAACTGTAATACAACAATTAATCATAAAAAGAAAACAAACAATTTAAAACAAAATTAAAAGTGAGCGCACAAGCTCATGTTGAGCTGATTGTAAACTTTTGGTTGTGGAGAGTACTACCGATTCGGGTTTTACTTAATACTAAAAGATCAAAGCCGTTTCATGTCGTATGTACATGAGCTTCACACGCATTAACAATAAATAAGTTACTTAAATAATAAAACTTAGTTGTAATTTGATTAACGAAGTCCCGAGAGTAAGAGTTCTCTGCTAGCGACGATATCGACAGTTTGTTAAGTTAGGTAACCCCAGGATTCTTCTTAGGAAAGGTGTTCAAAGAGAAACTGAAAGGCGTTAGGCTCTTTTGTTTAAGTTATTAAACATAATCAATATTTATCTGCTAGACGTGGTAACTACCGGTTGTCTGCAGCTGTTTGATGCAAAACCATGGTGTAGTATTTAATCGACAAGGAATATAACACGCAGCAAAATCGTAAGGTCAAGAAACGTGCTGAAAAAAATTTTACGTGGCAGTTAAAATATGTACAAAAAGAAAGAGAAAAATACTGATACTTACGGTGGATTTAGCCGAATATAACTTAACCAATTGTTATTAGAAGTCTTGTAACATACATAAACTATTTGTGTAAATTTCAATTTATGATGAACGTTAAAACACCACCCGTACAGTAAGAACGTAGAAAAGAAAAATGTCCGCTTTCGTCTCGGAATCTAAACCGATTTTTATTTTCAACCAATCAAAAATTCGCTAAATGCTCCCCAAATACGACTTTTGTCGCAACGTATTAACCGCAACATACCTGTAACATATTGCTCTCGACACGCGTTTTCTGTTTATACAATAAAACCGTAACAAGTTTTACAGGTGGCTTCATTTGGAACAAAATTTCCAGGACATCTGTATATGTGCTTCCTTGACAGGGGTGATTTCCGAAAGTTAAGGAGTAAATACACTAGCTATTTACTGGGCGAAAGTATAAACCTTTTCTTTCTCATCTCTTGCCCAATCATCTTATTTTGTTTTGATTGGGGGAATATATCATTGTGGCCGGTTAATTTTTTTTTGTAGTTTGCCATAATGAATAGTCAGTTGCTTCTATGGTTGTTAGGTTTCTTAAGCAGTTTTCAATTTTAAAATTTAGTGTAATTTAACGTTTATAATCATTATTCAAGTAAAAAGTGTACCGGGTGGCCAAATGAGGGAGGTAAGCGGCCGTATCTCGGAAACCGTTTATCGTAGAAGTTCCGGAAGAAAAATTTTATAAGTAAAGTGGCTATGAGAAATCGCTGAAATTTATTTTTAAGTCTCTCCGACTGCCGTTAGAGGGCGTAACGCGCCTAGTTATGGTACCACAAAATATATTGTTTGTAATCTACGGAAAATTTCTTATAATTTCTTTCCAACACTTTTTCTCTATCTTTCCAAATAACGTCGTGAGAAGGCGCTAAATTTTATATTTGAAAAGTGCTCGTAACTTTGGTTTGACAAATTTGAAGTTTAAAACTTGGTGTCATTTAAAAAAGCTTTTTTACTTAATGAAATTGGCTTTGATTCGTATTGTTGTCGCTAGAGGGAAAAATTCGAGGATTGGGCAAATAACCCTGTTTTTCTTGAAAATGTTTAATAGAAACGTATATTAACTGTAACATCATTAAAAAGATAAACAAATGATGAAAAGATTGGCGCAAACCGCACATAGATATCTTTTGTTAAAGCGGAGATACACTCAAAAGAATATTGACATCAGATGTATGTCTGGGCAGCGGATAGAGCCGTCGCATAATTATCTCAACTGTCAATTAATTTACATCTATTGCATTGCATGTAATAGCACAGGGATAATAATGCAATTAATCGTGTTAATCTTATGTTTTCTGCCGTCGAAATTTGTTTCCCGACATAACCTTTGACTTAGATTAACGTCCCAGAAATTGTTTTACAAAACCCCCTCAATTTCCAGAATATAAGTATACCTAATGTTGAGAAGTAAAACCTAAATAGGTTTTGCAAACAAAAACCAGTTTGCAAACTAATACTTAGTTGAAACGTCAAAACGTTGCATTTTCATTATAATTTGATTATATTCAAAATGCCTTTTACTAATGACGAGGCTGTTGATTTATTTGCTATTCATCGACCTACGTATATTTTGGAGACGTCATACTGGTAGAACAGAAGAAAACATTATCAAAGTTCTAGCTTACATACAGTTTGATCCCTATGTTAGCACTAGAATTTTGTCCTTGGAATTGGGAATAACGCGAACTACCGTTCAAACTATTTTAAAATAATATAGGTGGGTATATTATTATATTAGTATAAACTAAGAAAATGCCAACAGTTAAAAAGTACATGTTGCGTTTACGTTTACGCACACATTCCTTACTTAACTGTTGCATTTCTTAGTTTATACTCAATCATACGTGTCAATGTTTTACACGAGATGTGTCAGACACACATTTTGCTTATTATTATATTACTTTATCAAAATTCTTAAATATTCTACAAGTTAATTGGAATTCATATTAATACAAATTTGTTTTACTTTTAGATTACATCCTTATCATGAAGTTTTGAACCAAGCATTGACTGAAAGAGATTTTGGTAGGAGAACCAATTATTGCCATTGGCTTTTGGGCATGGTTAATGAAAATCCCCAATTTTTAACGATAATTCTTTGGACTGATGAAGCTACTTTTAATAGCAATGGTGGGATAAATTGCCATAACATGCATTATTGGTCTACCGAAAATCCCCATTGGATGCAAGAAGTTCAGCATCAAGGACGCTGAAGTGTCAACGTATGGTGTGGTATAATAAGAGGTACAATATAAGACCATATTTCTTTGACAAGACACTAACGGGTAACGTCTTCTTTAAGTTCCTTAGAAATACGCTACCGATTTTATTAGAAGATGTAAATCTGGAACTTAAACGCAATATGTTTCTGCAACTTGACGGCTGTCCTGAGCATTTTGCGATTAATGTGCCCAAACATTTAAATGCAGAATATACAGATCGATGGATAGGAAGAGGAAACCTGTTTCCGTGGCCAGCCAGGTCACCCGACTTGATTGTTTTAGATTTTTACTTATGGAGACGAGTAAAAGATCTTGTTTTTTAGACTAAACCTACAACCAGAGAAAATATGATCCTCCGAATTCAAAATGCAATTCATGGCTTGCCCAGAGCGAAAATAAAAATGCCGTTTTTTCAACAAGACAAAGAGTCGAGCTATGCCTAGAACAAGATGGCAGCCAGTTTGAACAATTAAGGAGGCACTAAAACAACATTTTACAATCGGTTTTTTCAAGGCCACTATTTCTTTAAAAGAATTCGTTAATTTTCAAAATCATTACCATGTTACCGTGCACGGTCTCGTAGATTGTTTTCGGTTAATATCTCTGCAAAAAAAAGATAGAGTCTTGCCGTTTTACCATACTTTTAAGCATTTAACACTTATTATAACTGGGTTATAATGAGGATACCATTGTATTTAAGTTTTCTGAGAAAAATAATAGCATTTACATTAAAAAAAAAAACGCCATTTAGCAATTTTAGTAAAACCACAGATACTTCTCTTCTAGCATGTAGTTATGACAAAAAAAAAACTCTATCAAGCAAAACTTAGTTCGATTTTGTCAAACAGACTCGTTTCTAAGTTATTCCTAAAGCAGTAGAGCTGCGTCCTTTTTTATTTGACACTGTTAAGGCGTTTTGCAACTGATTCCAAATTTCAAATCAAATAACTTTAGGATGTCTGAATACACAGTTTTAAAAAAATAAATATAAAGAAAATATAAGATTAACACTAAAATCGCATTATTATCCCTGTGCTATCACATGCAATGCAATAGCTGTAAATTAATTGAAAGTTGAGATAATTACGCGACGCGTCGGCTCTATCCGCTGCGCAGACATATATCTGATATTCTTTTGAGTGTATTTCCGCTTCAACAAAAGATATTCATGTGCGGTTTGCGCAAACCATTTCATCATTTCTTTATCTTTTTAATGATGTTACAATTAATATACATTTCCATTTAATATTTCCAAGAAAAACAATGTTATTTGCCCAATCTTCAAATTTTGCCCTCTAGCGACAACAACACAAATTAAAGCTAATTTATGTGCAAGGTCAAATGACACTAAGTTTTTAAAATTCGAATAAGTCAAACCAAAGTTACGAGCACTTTTCAAATATAAAATTTAGCGCCATCTCACGACGTTATTTGAAAAGATAGAGAAAAAAGTGTTAGAAAGAAATTATAGAAAATTTTCCGTAGATCACAAACAATATATTTTTGTAGTACCTTAACTAGGTAAATATAGGAGGAAAATGCGTTTGTTTACCATGCGCGTTACGCCCTCTAGCGGCAGTTGGAGAAACTTAAAAATAATTTCCAGCGATTTCTCAGGGCCACTTTACTTATAAAATTTTTTTTCCGGAACTTCTACGATAAACGGTTTCCGAGATACAGCCGCTTACCTCCTTATTTGGCCACCCAATACACACCTTTAAAAAATAATTACTTTGTATTTATTAAAATTAAACCATAATTTTGTATATAGTACCTACCAACTAAATTTTTAACGTAACCAACATTAACCTAACTCTTAAATACGGGTCAAACAATTTTTGTGTTTACAATTTTTAAATAAAAAACATTTTTTTTCTTAAAATTAAAACAGTTTGTTACAGACCTTTGTGTTGTATCGTAAGTTTTGTGTTAAAATGATAAGGTATGTATACATTACACTTTAATTACTTCACTTTTTAATACGAAATTTTACTTGCATTTTTACAGCATTCAACGTTTTTTCTTAACGTGGATATTTTCTTTATTTTATAATTTTTATGAATTATACTAATCTTACAACACGGTATTCTTTTTTTACAAGTAATCACATTTTCGTTGCATTTGAGAAAATTTAATCGTTTACATTTCTTATTTTCAACGTGAGCACTAATATGTCTTCAATGCTGATAACTTAATAATTCTCTTAACATTTTTTGTTGCTTATATTTGTAAGGTAGTTAAAGGTCTCTTTGATAATTTAGCACAATTGACGTCGATTTTTGTCAAAATTTTAAGACAAAACAAAATCAAACAAAAATAAAAAAATTAATTTTTAAAGAAAATAAAAATATTATCATCAACCTTGTAAAATTCTAAGCAAAAAATGTTTATATGTTTATGGTGTTGCGCTGTAAGGATTATCAGATTTACAATTTAAGAAATTATATTTTCGTCGATTATTCAGGTTCTTCTTAATTTTCAGGGTCTTATTATAATTCACGATCTGTTAAAAATGTCTATAAATTGTTATCTAATCAATTTTTACACTAATTTGGTTGTTTGGTAGGTACACATTTTCCAAAAACACAGTTTCCTACAGCTTTCCTTGGAAGAAAATAAATGTTTAGGACACAGAAACATACACTCTCAGTTTCGATTATGCCGATTATGCGGACGTTTTTAATATCGGTGTCTGTGACTTTCGTTACTTGTTCTGTTACTGTCTGTAAATATAAATATCTCATTCACTAATAACAAACTTAATCATAAAATCGATTAAATTTTAATCACAGAAACGCAAATAAATGATTACCAAATATTAGTTTTAATAAACAATATCTAAATAAACATTTGAACGATTGATAATTAGTACACAAATTGCTAATGCTATTAATATTTAATTACCAAAGTTATTTAGTTGGAAATAGCACAATAGAAATAATTTAACAATTGAACATATGTTATTGTTCATGATTCTATTGATAAAAACTCAATAGCCAACTATAGACTTTATGAATAATTTTCAATTCGAAATTGAATATTGTAATATTAATATAAACGCTTAATATGATACTTTTGCTTTATTTTAAAATGCTATATGATTAGATATTTGTATTCCTACAAACCGGTTATTGTCAATTAAATCAACAAAAGTTTAATCTAAGTGGTAGTTAGATGAGAATGGAGAGAGGGGCCACTAATTTTTTTCTTGCGAAAGTAAAAGCTTCGTCAAAATTGTAAAGATAATAAAGAACTTGAAAATTAATTTATGGCAAAATTTTCCTAAAAGTACGTTTTTTGTAATTTTTTGACATATAAAGACTTTCAATTTTAGAATTATATATGCTAATATGTGGGTAAAAGTTATGTACTTAATCATATTTCAATTAGGTTGTGAGAGAAATGTGATTTTATTTTATCGTAAAAAAGGTATGATTGTGTTTTTGAAAAAAAATTATTTAATCAGAAGTGACAACTTAGAGAAAAGATATTTTAATTGATAGAAATCAGCAGTTGAATAAAAAAATTATAGAACCTTAATGGTTAAAAGGTACGTATTTAAAGATAAAGCTGGATTATTAAAACAATTCTACAAAAGCGATCAAATGGTCTATTAAAAAAGCAAAACAACTTCAACATAAATTTCAATGCAAAACCCAAACAATTGTATACGCAGAAATGTCGTGAGGTATGATAAGACCGAAATAGAACGTTAATCTTGATTGGAATTCTAAACAAAATATTTATAAACAAAGAAATATTACAAAAACCTTTACAGTATAATAAGTTTATACCAAAAAAGGTAACACACAGTACAACCCTAACAAAATACTACTATTCTAAAACGAAGGTAACAATTTATATACACTTCATCAAAAGATTGCAACCCATAATGCCATCAGCATCAAGTAATGTTATTGTTTATGATCTGGACAAATTTCTTTGACAATTACAAAAAAAAACAACTATGGCAGATTCCGATGTCAAATGTTCGTTGTTGTTTGTTCTTTATTTCTTGTGATTCCTGTACTTAGCTGCAAAAACTTGCGTGACGTTTTCAGAACCAAATTTTTTTACGCTTCTTTAGTAGTTTGGTTAATTTTTCAAATAGTTAACAATTTTAATAAAACCTCAAATAAATATTTTTACGTTTGAGTTTTTGGGATGTGATAAATTGCGAAATGTAAAAAGCAAAGGAATGTTAAGTAGACGGTGTAAAAAAAAGACAAAAGGTCATAATTTTGTGTTATAATTGTTTGTGCTGTGTTACAAGAAATTAAAACCGATTTAGGTTTAAGCACTGTTTACTTGGTTATAATCGTAGAATAAATATAAAACACTAAGAGCTAAGGATATCGTGTTTTCTCCTTTTATAGTTTATATATCGGCAACACACAAAATAAATAGTTAACAATTGTAAACGTCCACTTTTGATGCCCAAAGTTACAATTAAAAATTGTAGTTTAGAAATAAAAGGGGCGTACAAAAAATATATAATTAGCTTCCGGTTTGGCTTCAGTCGAAGAATATTGTCCAGAGTTCAAAATAAAATAAACATAATGCATCGTGATTACATTTTCTTTGGAATAATTATTTACACACGGTGATAATGTAGAGTACTAATGAATGTTAATTTTTGGTTTCGTTCCTTTTTAAGACCACGTTTAATATTGTAGGTTAGAATAACACCTGAGAGATTTATCTTAATAGGGGTATATAGTCACCCGAGTACGATAAGGCCTTGTGTGTGTGCGGTCTACTCAGGAGGAATTGTACTCTCGGATTCGGTAGTGGTCAAGCTGTGGCTGCAATTAAAGTAAGCGGAGTAAGGCAGGCACACCCTTTTCAGTGCTACTGAGTGAATCAGCTGTACTGGAGGGGTTTGGTAGTAAATATGTGATAGCTGTAACAGAACGGATTAATAACAAGGTTTTTATAAGTGGTTAATACGGTTTTGCCACTAACAATGCCAAATGCTAATCAGCAGTGAAGGTGGGCTTAAAAACATGGTTAGTGAAAACAACTGACACCTATGTCTGAACGAGACAGAATTCAATTTCCGGATTCAGAGCAGTATCGCAGTTATTGAAGTGAGAAGAATGAGTACAGTAAAGATTTAGTGCGAAAAGTTACTAAAGAGATCGATGGACGAATTCTGAAAAAATAGGCAATAGACGATAGCTGCACGGGGGTAACAACTAAGTGAGGCGTGTGCTCACGACAATTCTGAAGACATTTAAATTTATGTTGTGAAATAATTCTTATCTCGGCGGCAAATTTATAATAATCAATTATCGATTTTGTACACAACACATAAATAACGTTTGAAATAGAACAAGACGAGTTCTTATCACTTCCTGTATGCCGATCTTTATCAGACTAGCTTAGAATAAAAACTAAGCGTATGAGTTCGTATTTAGAAATTAGTAAATATTTTTTAAGCGCCACTTTAACTTTTAAAGTGACTCGTCAAGGTAGTGAAAATTACTTTGATAACAACACATACAAGAATTGATAAAACACCGTTTGGTGATAGTAACTTGCCTTGCGACATAAAGTCCTCCACAATTAAGGATATAATTACTTTGTGGTAAATTACTTAAGCTAAGATAATATACTTGTACAAGTAGTAGCACAGTAATTCGCCCCTTTGGGTCGTTCCACATCAATAATAATTTCAAGTTTGTAGCTAACGCAGGATACTTAGTACTTGTACTTTGGATAATACGACATACACGCTACAATTGATAGTGGCTGTAAGCGAATGCACCATCGAACGTTGAGGTTTGTTGAGAATTAAAATAAAACTTCCTCCAAGTAGTACGACAAGATGACTCTAACGTTGTTGATCTTTCGTAGCTAGCGATACGGGACAATCAGGATCATCTCCACGTAGACGATAAGATTGCGGTGGCACAACGTGCTTTACTAAACTATCCATACATCGGTTCCATGATATTTGTGCACTAATTCATGGTTAGCACAGGAAAAAGAATGTGGTATAACAAATATTTAGCGTAATTTGATTTCATCTTTAATGAAATTTCTAATCCAATAGGCTGATAGTTAGATTAATCCTTGTCACGTGTTCCATTTCAAATTCTGGAGGAAAAAAAAGGGACATTTGCGATTTGATTTATGATTTGACCTTGTACGCCACAAATTTAAAGCACTAACGCACGAACTCAGGGAAATCTTATAACTGGAAAAAAAATTCTAGTAAGCGTAAAATTATCTAACAGCTGTCGTTGGCTTTCTGTATACAGCGAAACTTTTTACAACTAAACATAGGAAATAAATGTGCAACTATAATACCATTGATTGACATGAACTTTTTAAAATTAAAAATAGGAATACGATGATAAATTTTAAAGAGCAATCCATGTTTGATTTATGTCAATAATTAAATGTATTAAAATTATTGATATAAATTGTTTTATTGTAACGTTTGATACACCATGTAAACGAATAAATAATTTAAATAATTGTGATTTAAATTTTCAATTCTTTGTGTTGCACGATCAAACGCAATAAAACATATTTTGTAAAAAATTTTAATATATTTAATAATTGATATAAATCAGGCACGGCCTGTTAATTCAAATACTTGAAATCTCTGATTTCATTTTTTTTTAAATTATGTCAATTAGTGGCAAAATAGTTACATATACCATGTGTCTCACAGAAAAGTTGACATAGGCGTTTACTATAATAATTTAAAATTAGCGTATATTTATCTTTAGACAAAATTTGAACACAATAAAACAACATATTTTGTAAGATAAATAAAATAGTTTAAAATAAACTATTTTTTTTAAATTGCTTATACAAATTCTTTAATTTTTATTACTACAAAATTACGTAGTAGACTTTGGTTTTTGTAAGAAAAATGTGATAATTTATCCTAAAGGATAGGTTTAAACTCTTTAGAATTAAAAAAAAGTTTGTTAAAATCGGACAATCAATATAAATTTTATGGAAGTTATTGTTATTCTACATTTAAATTAGCAATTTTTTTCCATTATTGTTATTACACGTCATCTCTTTCGGTTGTTTTCGTGATTTTCTTATTTCTTCTAATATTTTTCGCATTTCTCCATCCTATGTTTTCTTTGTTTTCCACTTTTTTTATTTTTATTATTCTTGTTTTCCATATCTACCTTACTGGTGATTTTTTGATTATTCTTACAAGATGACCATACCACGATAGTTGCTTCTTCTCTATAAAATGTTAGTGTACATACCTTCTCCTTTCAATGTCTTTCTTATGCCTGGGTTTTTCAATCTATCTCTTCTTGTAACACCTTTTATTTTCTTAAATACCTCATTTTGACTGCTTGTAGCTTATTTTTGTTGATCTGTCAGTACCGACGCCACGCTGTCCTACGGTAATATTGGTCCGTATATTTTTTCAATTGAATGTAATCAAAAATTTTTAGCAGCGCACTCTATATAAGTTACAAATTCAGCAAAGAAATTTTTTACATTTACTAGAATAATAAAGCAATTGGAACAATATTGTATTACATTCGTTATATTAGGGGTCTATTGTTCAACGATAGACTGCTTATACAACTAATTTAATAATATACTATTATTTTCGTTTCACTATGAACTTTTCTTTCACTCATAAATTTATTTTTTGGTGCATAGAATAATTTATTTGCCGTCTTCATTCAATTATTGGTATTTGCTTCCTAGTTTGTTTTCTCGTCCAATACTTCCTCTAAATATTGGAAGTACGTTACTTGTACTTTGGTTTGAATTTTTTTGATATTTTATTTTTCCTGTCACAACTGCGTTTTGGCCACTCTTGTAGATTATTTGCGTCATCTTTATAAGTTTTGTGCTCACTTGTCTTTCTTTAGCAACCTCAACTGTGTCCCTGAGCACCGCCTTAAACCCTTTCTAGAATGCCAAATATGTCATCCTTTTTCTTTTCGTGCTTTTATGTGATCTGTTTTATTGTAAATATGTGATCATGTGCGTCCTCGTCTGAATCCACTTTGTTATTCTTCCCTTGTCTCTTCTTTTTTCTGTTATTTTTTCTATAATATTTTTATACATATACCTACTTAGAAATGTTACTTCTCTATAATTATTACATTCTTTTATATCTCACTTTTGTAGATTGCAACGATTAATGTTGCCCTCCAATCTTTTGAAAAGTTTTTCATCTACCCACATTTTGTTGAATATACTTAATAGTGTACTTCTGCGTTTTTTCTTATATTCTTAATCATTTTTGCTGTTATTCTGTCATATCTAACTGCTTTCCCTTTCATTACTTCTTCAAGTTATTCCATCCTTATTACATGTTGCTGTCTCGTCGTTTTCAATATATTTTTCCTTTTAGGAATCATTTAGTAAGTGTTCATTTCATCTTTCCGTTATTTTCATTTTTTTCGATATATATTCTCCGTTTTTTTCCTTTTAATATTTTTGTATTCAGTTTTTCTCTGTTCATATTTTTTTCAATGTTCTATAAAGTAGCCTTTTGGTTTCCTTTTGAGTCATTTTCCATTTTATTTTCTAAAAGGTTTCCATTGGTTTTCTTTTGCATTTTTATTAATTGTTTAATTGTCTCACTTTTGCTTGCATTTGTTGTATTTTTTTTTAGTCTTGTCCCATAAGTAACTCAGTTTTTGCAGTTTTAGTGAAAAGGTTTACATTTTCCACTTATACATTAAGGTCACAAACTCCTATATTTTTTTGAGTAGTTCTACAATAACCAATAAATGTATAACATTTATTTTTTAAAAAGCTTACTGCTTATAATTATATACATACCTTAGAGCAGTTAGATTTTGTTGAAGATTACATTTTTATTTATATTAAAATTTAATAATCCTACATTATTTATTATTTTTTCGTTTCATAGAGAGAGTAAGTTTTTTTTGTTGTTTTTTGCTGATTGTAATCATTTAATATATTGTTTGATTTTGCTCTGTTAATTTGAACATATAGTTAAACCTATAGTAGCGAAAGTTTTCAAAAAACTCTTTGTACAAAGACTAATCCCAATTATTGATGACAAAGAGCTAATACCATCACACCAGTTTGTTTTCCGAAAGTTGCACTCAACAACTGAACAAATCCATCAGGTAGTTCAAACAATTATTCAAGCCTTTGAAGACAAGCACTACTGCTCTGTTGCGTTCCTGGATATGTCAAAAGCTTTTGATAAAGTGTGGCATACGGAACTCCATTGCAAACTAAGAACAATCCTTTCTCTAAATACTTCCTAATCTTGCAATCCTATCTCCTTAATTGGCACTTTCTGGTTAAATACAAAACTGCCACTACAAACCTCTTTTTGATTAACACTGGTGTTCCACAAGGCAGTGTTCTCGAACCACTGCTCTACCTCTTATACACATCAGACCTTCCAACAATACTAGAAATCACAACAGCTACATTTGCGGATGACACCGCGGTTCTGGCTACTGACAGAGACCAAATGGCAGCTTCAAAAAACTACAAGCCAATCTAACTGCAATTAACAAATGGGTTAACAAGCTGAAAAATCAAGATAAACGAGTCTAAGTCAACTCAAGTAACCTTTACTCTGTCCAAAAAAAAGAAGTAAAGTACCTTGGCACACATATTGACAGAAGGCTCAACCATATCCTCAGTAAGCGCAAGCAGCAAGGATTAATTTTATCTAAGATGTACTGGCTACTGAGACGTAAGTCAAAGTTATCTTTAAGCAATAAACTCCTTTTATACAAGTTAGTTCTTAAACCGGTATGGTGCTATGAGACTCGAACTAGAACGTTTCCAATCTAAAGTGCTGGGCATGATGGTGAACGCGCTTTGATACGTGGATTCTTCTATATATCCAGAATTTACTAAATGCAAATTGTGCACATTGTAAATATATTTGGGATTTCAATAAAAAAAAAGTTTTGATAACTTTGTAACTTTATAAATTAAAGAAAATGTTTTTACGATAAGGAAAACCCTTAACAAGTTGTCGACGCCCAGATGTCACATTCTATGATGTATTCAAAATCATTTAAATTATATTGAAATATCACAACATTAACATAACAATACACTGATTTAAATTTTAAATAGTGTAACGTTCAGCAGATTAGCTGCTTTTAATTTACCGTGCTACTAAATAAAATTATGTAAACCACAACGACCAATATATATAATAATTATAATTGTCAAACCGTAATCACATACTAAAAATACTAAATATTTTACAACGAAATTCAATTGCAGCTATTATTTAATTACCAATGAAATTTAGGCTTGTAAATGAAGCGATTTTAACAACGTTAACATTACCTGATTATTATAGAAAATGTAGTAAAAGTTTATTTTGTTATTTAAATACCTTGTACAATTTTTAAGATTTATTCAATTATTTTTGCAAGTTTGTGTAAAATAACTATATAATTAATTCTTAGTGAACTGCAAATCCTCAACGATTTAGAATATGTCACCGATTAAAAAAAAAAAATTAACCCTTCCAATTAACTTAATTTAAATTAATTATTGCAACTTATGCTTAATCAGAACCCACAAATAACTCATTAAAATTGAGTAGCTCAAATAATAATAATAAAAGTAAACTTATAACTGCATGTATTCATAAATCTATATGCGTCATTATTTCAAAATCGTAGTTCAAAACGATATAATAATTAAATGACTTACGGTAAAATGAGTTTTTACAAACAGCACACATTGTGCTGACGTACTTATCAACAGTAGCTACTTATAACTCTAAATGTAACAAACTAATAATGATTGATGACACATGGAACAAAAAATATCATTTAATAAGGTTACTATTAGTGAACCATCAAATCACTCTTTCGAACTGAGTTTGATTGATTGGTTTAGTATAAGGTTGATTGCATTTTTTACGAAATAAAAGTTCTCTCAAATACAAAATAAATTTAATTAATCTGTTTGATAGTATATTTAGTTATTATTTTGGCAATTGCCTTAGGAAACAAACAATATTTTATGATTTAATTCATATTTTGTATATTTATTTTTAACGTGGCTTTTCGTTCTGCAATTGACTGATTGATTTTTACTTGACAAGTAATTATGGTTTTACAAATAATTACTATTCGTAATAGTGCACTATGGTAGTTCAGTTAGTTTATAATGTCGACTTCAACCTGATATGTATATTAAAGACAAAATTAGCCGTACTTTTTAGACTTATTGTAATATTAAGAAAGCTGGTAAAATAAGGTTTTTTAAAAAGTAAAAGAAATACTTTTGATGGAGATTTGTTTGGTAACTGCAGACGTACGCCCAGGGCGGTAGTAAAGGTACTTTTAGTTCCGCTGCCTATAAGAACCGGTTGGGTACAAAAAGGGTAGCTTTAACTTAAAAAGTAGTAGATACAGGTTAAATTTACTGACGTTGAAAGAAAAAGTTTTCTTGCTTATTAAATGATACAAAGCAGTTGGTTTAATACAATGTATAGTACTAGATTACATTTTTTAAACTCGCTCGATTTTCCTCTTTCTAAAAAAACTTATTGCATGGTACTTCTCCTAGTTTATCTATACGTTTTGCGAACGATGCTGATGTTTTAAATTGCATTAAAAGTTAAAATATAAACATACTGCAGGACATGATCAGATACCATCTTTTGTTATTAGAGATTGCTGTAACATATTTTCCAAACCATTAGCAACATTAATCAATCTCGCCATTACATCACATACATTTCCCGAAGTGTGGAAACTTTCGCGTTACAGACCAATTAGCATATTAAATAACTTTGAAAAGTGTTTGAAATTTATCTCTATTCCAATGTTTATCCTAACTTAAAACACTTAATCTCGACTAAACAGCATGGCTTTATGGAAGGCAGATCTACTACCTCAAAGTTGACGTTATCTATGCTGATATATCGAAGGCATTCGACCGCATAAACCATCGTCTTATTCTACAAAATTACACAATTTTCGTTTCTGTGACTCCTTAATTGCCTTATTGTCACTTACTTATCCAACCGCAAACAGTATGTAGCATACAATAATTGTACTTCATTTTCGTTTATTGCAACTTCAGGTGTTCCACAAGGCTCAAATATTGGACCGTTGCTATTTTTATTGTTTATAAATAATCTCCCAAATAACTTATGTTGTGAAAAATTGCTATTTGCAGATGATCTTAAAATATATCAGACTGTTACAAGTATAGAAGATTGCCGTTATATACAATTAGAATTGATAAAGTTCAGTTGTGGTGTCAATCTAATGGTTTAGATTTAAACATAAATAAATGTTCTATCGTGTCGTACTCCCGGAAACATTCTCCTATTGTCTATCCCTACAAGATTAATAATTTACAATTACCAAGACATGAATTAATAAAGGATTTAGGTGTTACTTTCGATACTAAGTTCTCGTTTATTCCTCATGTACAAAACGTAGTAAGTTCGTCATTAAAATTATTGGGTTTTGTTTTTAGAAGTTTAAAATCTTTTTCTAATCCTGCTGTTTTTAAATTATTGTACTTTTCCTTGTTGCGTTCTAAATTAGAATACGGAGCTATAATTTGGAGCCCGTTGTATGAAACACATAAGCACAACATTGAAAATGTTCAAAGAAGATTTTTAAAACTATTATTTTTTAAAACTTTTGGATATTATCCAGAAAGAGGATTTAGCCAACATAAGCTTTTAGAAGTAGCCGGTATAATATCTCTGAAAGTCGAAGGAAAGTATGTAGTTTACGGTTTTTGCATGGGTAAATTCACAACAAAATTGATTGTCCAGAACTATTAGAATTGCTTCATTTCAATATACCTAATAGGTTAACTAGAAAACGGATATGTTTTACCTCGCTACGCCACGCACTAATATTATACATATGTCCCCAATGTATAGAATGTGTAAATGTTACAATGCTGTTAATATTGATTTAGATATATTTATATGCAGTATCCAACAGCTGTCCTCAGTTTATAGGATGTAGTGAAGAATTATTAATTTTGACACTTTAATTTTTTTATTGTTTTTTTTTTGGTTATGATAACTGATCATTTATTTAAAATACTATTGTTATAACAAAGATTAAATTTAAAATGTTGTAGAAACCTCTATGTATACATGTATATTGTCCTGTAATTGGGTAATCTACCTGTTGGGCAATAAATAAATATACATAAATAAATAAATAAATAAATAAATAAATAAATAAATAAATAAATAAATAAATAAATAAATAAATAAATAAATAAATGAATAAATAAATAAATAAATAAATATGTTAGCCAGTTGTCACAGCTAGCATCTTTAACATGTACCGGAATAATAGCCTGGTTTCTGGTTGGTACCTTTTTTAAGAATGGCCTTTCCTGTGTGAGTTTTTCTTTATTTAGCAGGGCTTTGGCAATACGTAGATAAAATTCAGTTTTTTTTGCCATTCTCGTCGATACTAAAACTACGCATTCACTATACATAAATCTAAGTTGTACCTAAATACACGTAGTCACCATTTTTTTGTATTTCAGAGGTACTCTGTATAATTTTATAAGCATACCAACAAGGTTTTCCCTCCCATATGCTTATTGTATTCTTGATAATTTTTCCCTTTTCTACTGAGTTCCATTTTTTTGCAGATGCAACTGTATTAATTCCAACCAAATTATTATCTCCCCATTTTATTGCAGCTGATTGGTTGTTTTGATCATACCAGGAATCCGTACTTTTTCGACCTTTTTCCTGCAGATCACGATCAGACGTGAATAAGCAGTCTATTACTATATTCTTTTTAGTTAAAAGAATTGGTTCCAAAAGTTTTCTTCAAATATGTCCCCGATTCCGATTGTCTTCTCAGTCGAGTTGTCTTCATTTCTTTACCAGTACATGGTATAACGTCATACTTGATTCTCCCGCACATGCATGAATTTTATAGCCCCATTTACCTGGTTTATTCTGAATGTAGTGTCGTAAATTGCCTGCTCGCGTACTATCATTTTATTTATGGGAAGATCCTATCCTGAAGGGAGACTTCTGCATTTATCTGTACTTGTACCTAGAATTTTGCCGTTTATGATTATTATCCCCAAAATGCCTCCGTAACTTTTAAAATATTTTTAGGTTAATGACATCAGCTATTTTTAGAAATCTAAGTTGCTGACTCCAGTAATCAAGATATGAAAGATAATCCACAACTCATATTAGCAACAATATCTAAACAAATAATTTGATTTTTTATCGTTTGTATTTGTAGATGAAGCACTGCTCTGCACAAAATACAAATTAGTCTGATTGATAATAAACAAAATAAAGTATGCTGAAAAAAATTTCTATATGTCAATTTAAAACTATAGAAAATGATGTTGCGTGAGAGCTACATTGCCATGTATCTCTGAAAATGGAGTGTACTATCGGAATTCAAAATAATGTATAAAATGTATACAATATTTTTTCATGACCATTAGTGGAATACAGTAATTTTGAAATCATTTTTAATAATTGAGATTAAATATTTAATCTAACGCATTTATTTTTTATAGGTTTTGTATGTATTTTTATTCAATAAGTAGTAACAGAATGAATATTCTGAAAATATGTTTAACAAAATAGTTAGACAGCCAGGATTGTCAGTGTCAAAATGTAAATGCAGTTTAATGCAATTTTTTAGATATTTTGAGGCATAAAATTTTATAAAATCAATGAAAAACCGAATGAATCAGATATGATCGTGGCGAAAACACACCTCGTTACTCATTTAGAATAAAAATTTGATCTACTTGTGGTTCTTCCCGCTCGCTTCGCTTGCGTTGGGAATCTTCCACTTCTATCGAATTTTCATTCAACATTGTTACAGAATATACTATTACAAAATAAATTTATTAAATAGTATCAAATAATTTAGATCTTAAAAAAAGAAATAAACAACGCCTGCTTTGACATAAATTGTGTAAGACAATATAAAGTAGTTAATAGTGTTTTCATAAAGAAACATGAACATATAAAAATTGTTTGAATTTTACCGCGTGGCAACCGTCTCAACAATGAATGAAATAACATCAGCTCCCATATCTTTACAAATAGCTGTGAAAATACTTGATTTTAAAGATCTTGTTTTTGCTACATCAATAGCTACTACCAAAGATGTATTTAGGTATTTTAAGGCTCAATTTTGCAGGGAATCATGTAATAAATCGATAACACCTCCAGTACTTTTTTTTTTCAAGAGTACTTTTAAACTATTTATCAGACATGGGTTGGGCTACATCGTTAAGAATTCCAACGGCGTCAATATTATTAAAAATCCTACTTTTTTTTTATAGCCATCAAAAGATCAATACTTAGATTATTTAATGGCAAATAATTTTCCAACTAAATAGAAGTTAAGATGGTGTTCTAAAATTTAAAGATGCTTAATATCGTTAATATTTGGAAAATTCTGTTATTCGAAAAATAAATAGACACGTAAAATGAGTTGCTCTGAATTGTATGCGGTGTCTTCACAATTTTCTCGAGTATAGTGAAAGCTTTGTGTAGATGGACTGTGTGCAACAAACAATTAAACAAACTTTACATTGTGGTTTTTCTTTACCACTAACTTCAATGTTTGTAAAACCGTAGTTTAAACAAGTTTAAACATATTTTTGAGTATCATTGATACCCGGCGTTGCCCGGGTTACGAAGGCCCATGTAGGCCTACTTTTTTTTGTAGTTCAGAGAGGTCAGGGATGAATGAAAATAATAACACTATTCTGGACTTCCATTGCCTATATATATTTTTTTAATAAAATAAACACAACGTTTCGATTGCTATTGAATCTCCAATCGTCTTCAGGTGAATACTAACAAACTTAAAGACTACTGTAACTTATATACTAATACAAAGTTAGTGAAGCGATCAAGTGTACAAAGTTAATGAAGGGGACGTTACCGTAAACTAAGATTAGTCAGGCGTCTAATTAAGGGTTTTCACATTGTTAATTTACGTGGGTTGACTAAAGACATTCTTGTTGTTTTTGATAAACTCTGCTTCTTTAAATTTTCTCTTGTACCAGTGCTCTTCTCGGTGTATAATTCTTGCTTCCGACCATTTCATTTTTGTGATGATTTTCACAGGAGTGTTGGGCAATGCCGGATTTCAAAGTTTCTCCTCTCTGCGTATGGGTTTTATGTTTAAGTTTTAGATATCAGGTTGAAAGAACATAAAACCCATACGCAGAGAAAGAGACTTTTGAAGTCCGGCATTGCCAACACTCCTGGAAACATCACAAAATAAAATGGTCGGAAGCAAAAATCGATACATTGAGAAGAACACTGGTACAAAAAAAAGTTTAAAGAAGCAGCGTAGTTATCTTTTACCGTTTAAAAGTTATCGCGATTTAAAATTATCATCTAAACGTTGTACAGGGTCCGGCAAAAGGTAGGACGTTTTTGAAAAATTTATAACTTTGGTAATTCTAAGTCAAAAAAAAATTGTATTGGCAGATTTGGGTTCAGAATTTCAAAACATTTTGGAATTTCATGTGTGAAAAATTACGTCAGTCAGGTGGCGTCCTTGTTTTGCAATAAATTACTAGAGTCGCACGTTTTCAATGTTCTCAAGTGTTCAAATCGTTTGTGGAGCTCCTGTTGGTTTTTTCCCCATCAATAAACCTCGTGTGCAAAGTGCTTCAAGTCAATCAAGAATGGTGTTTTGAGAGGGAAGGCCTGATTTTGGTGGTTAAATGGTCGCTGGTGGCATGACAAACTCGTTACTACTGACAAAACTGTGGTATGTGAAAACACGGTACTCCACCGTCCACAAGTCCATGATTTCAACTCGTAAAAAATGCTAACACCTCTCAAATCTAACTGTCCACACACCGCATCTGTCGACCCAATAGAAGAGAAGAGTACTAGCCGTTTGAAAAACGTCTGACTTTTCAGTCGTCTTTAAGCGCCTTTTAGATCTGTTATCTTACGTTCTAAATTTAAATTTAAATAACCCTTGAGCCTTTCGAATTCGGGGAGTTTGGCAAACGCTGAACTCGATGCGATTTTGCGTGATGAAATGGAAATTTGCACATGCATCGACCGGTGTTCGACTTGAACACGACGCGTTTGCGTCTTGAGCATCATTCATCCGTCGCAAATTTTTGAAAACGGAAAAGTTTGAGAATGACGAGGAATTCGTACCGGAATGTATCTAAATGTTTGTTTTGTATTTTTCACAATATTGAATTTTAGTAATGCTAAAGCATTTTCAAACGTTTTTGGAGACCAATGCTATAAAATTTGTTCTACTCTTTGCAATTATTTTTCAGAAATAAACGTTTTATATACAGATGCAAGATTGCTCTCTTTTTTTTTTAGTTTTTCCTTTTATCCATCAACACCGATACCAAAATATCACAGCATCCTTTTATCACCTGAAATACTCATTATGATTTTTGAATTTTCACTTGGTTGGGAGACGCAAACTGATTAAGAATAATTGACTCGTGTGCCGATATGCGCGATTTGAATCGCACGTTTCAAGCGTGACGCGTGCTGCTTGTTTGAGTAGCAGCCGTTGTGAGTATCAAAAACCCGCATGCGGAGGGCCTAAGAGTTATTTAAATGTTAATAACACAGTTACGATTGGAAAAGTCGGGTCTTTAATTTCCGTTCAAGACCTTCTTAAGTAAAATGCAAAATCACAGATCAAAAAGATGCTTAAAGACGTCAAAAAAAAATTTGTTTATGCATTTTACGGCTTTATAAAAAGGTCATTGGTTATTGCTCAGTGTGCGGAAGACCTAATAGTTCTAATCAAAACAATTTTGAATAAGTATAATTTTTCAAAATTTTTACTCTCGTTGCCCTTTTTGAGGTATTCTTCATATTCAAGATAGTTTTCATTAATGGGACTATATATTAACTTTTTAAATTGTATCCGAAATCGTCAAGAAAACTTTGGTCGGCAAAAAGTCCGTTTCTGACAAAATTCGTCGGGCAAAAAAATGGCTCGGGTTACTCAAGCCCATGTAGGTTTACATATGCTTGTAGTTTTTTTTATAGGGGTCAAGGAGGAATGAAACTTAGCCCCGTAAAATATTGATCATGTAAGTCAATTTTTAGCCTTAGAGAATGCTCCGTTTGGGCGGCCATAAGTAACAAACAGACAAACCCACATTCACCTATATTAATATAAATTTCTTAGTTTTATGACATTAGCATTTTATGACTAATTAAAATATTGTTCCTCACATTTTTAAGCACCACCCTTCTGTGAGTCATCGATGCATTTCACAGTAGCAGCCAAGATACATATCCTAAAAATCGGTCGTATAAAAAAATCAAAATATTAACTAAATTATGAGCACTCAAATTACCCTAAACCAAATTTTTGAGCATCATTACTCTGCAAGCCACCCCCTGCGTATACCTCTAATTAAATTCCCACAATCTCCGGAATAAATACAGGTAGTGGGAATTTTGGCGTTTTGTGAATTCAATAAAGGCGAGAAATTTCACCTTTAACATCGTAAATACAATTGTGTACCTAAGGTTGTATAAACAACAGACCCAAAACAATTAAAGAAAATTAAACAACTTTCAAAGAAAAAGCTGACATATGTTACGGTGAGAAGGTAGAATTCTACTGGCCTAGATTATATAATATTAAGGACGCCTAAGAGAGAAAACTAACGACGAACCACTGCTGGTAGTAATTCTGCACCGTACAAAAAATAAAATAGCTTAAGATGAATCAGGTTTATATAGACAGAAAACACAGCTTACCAATAACACGTTATATTTATACACAAACAACGTTGGATAAAAGACATTCATATGACATAATTATCTCACAAAATTTTTAAAGTGATCTGACAAATTACATGCAGTACTTTACTGTTTAATTTGCGTTATTCATTTGTACATGCAAGGTACGCTCATGAATTAATCGTAACCTATAAATAATCAACAATTATTAATCTGCAATATACAAAAATTATGTGCCAATGAGTTATGTAAGTAGTTAGCTTTGTAGCACAAAATCGTAGCTTTTAATTCGTTTGTGAATATTTAAGTACAACAACCCGCGATGGATCCTAGGCAAACCGTGAAACAAAGTAATAAAAAACCTACAAACGGTGGGCTAAAAAATGTTCCTGAACAATATACTTTTACAAAACTCGTACAAAAATTAGCTAACGGCACGAGACTAATTAAGCGTACGGCGCATTGTTCATGATAGCAAATTAAATAGTCTAATACGCAAAATTTGGCTATGTGCTGACGGCACGTTAGTATTCACAACAAACGAGTGCTAACATTTAAGGTCTGATTTTTCAGAGATACTACACACACGGGATAATAAATTAGAAAATCAAACCTTTACGATGACAACGTGCAGAGTATTCTAGTTATTTATATATTGGTAACGACCCCCAGAGTGGAGCCGTTGTCACTACATTGTCCATGACATTGCAGCAACCGGACGAGAACAAAGATTTCAAGTAGCTGAAGAGAACAGCGACTACGCTGAAGTAGGACAATAAGAAAAGTTAACAAAAAAGAAAAAAAAGCCTGAAAGTAAGATGTGTACCAACATTAGAAAGCCTACTATCTCAATTTTTTACCTGCATAGGTTTCGCCAAAAAAGTTTACAAACTTTGGATGTTGTCTATTTTAAGGAAACCGACCCTAAAAATTTTCAATGGCACCAGAATAAACGGTTAAACGCAGTCAGGCTTTTCCGTGAAGCAAAGATAGCGTCACCCACAAGAAGAATGATTAACGGAAAACGGTTATCAATTTTAACTTACATTTTTCTTGTCACCTCGGTTGTCTGTTTCCGTTGCTAGGAGAGGGGAACAAGCATACCCAGTTCTCGGACAGTGTTAAGTATATCGCGGCGTGCTGTTGGATAGGCAACGCACTTGAAGGAACGGTGTTACTTTGTTCGTAAGGAGTTTTACTGGGGTTGGTTAGTTAGGAAATAAAATTCCTAAAATCAATTACCAATCAAAATTAGAATAGCGCTAGAAGTTTTAGAAATTTTCCAGCTGCAAGCATATTTGCACCTTGCCTATTTGACTAGATTACTATTTGATATCCTTTTGTTTTTCGGTTAAAATTGCATGTTTAACGTTACACATATTTAAGGTGTAACTATCTCTTCATAGTGTGAATGGTACATTGGCTATTTTAAATATATTTTTATAAACCTTAAAGCATTGCATTTTTAAACAAAGTAAATATATTTCATCATTTTCGTGACATCATGTATGTGCCAAAAAATAAAAAAAATGTTACGTAAAGTTAACACTTTTAGATTTTGTGTAAATACAAAAGAAACGAGTATTTTACCCTCATCAGTTTACAGGCATTTACTACAAAGATTTTATTTTAAAATAGTTAGGGCAACAGTTTTGTTAACTTTAAACGCCAATACGTAACCTGAACAATTTCATAAACCTTTTCCATGTCCTTTTTTTAATATTTTAAAATTCAACTGTAATTAAAATTACTACACACATTAGCATTAATACTTAACGTTTCACATAATGAAACACCATCAACATGTTACGCTTGCCTCCAATTAAAAACCACTCCATATCTTTCCAGAAATGTGATGTAAATATACAGTAACACTTTCTTACGCAACACGATATCAATAACACAATTCCAGTAGTACACCTGCAACAGAAATACGAGTAAAACCTAAAGACTTTTACTTAACCCTTAGATAGTAACATCTGCCTTTTAACCTTATAGGTAACGTCCGTCTCGGAATCGGTATTTAGCGTTATAGGTAACATACGCTTCTCAGTCGTCAGGTCGATTTAAGCACGTACCTTAGTTAAGTAAACACTAGACTACTTTAAACAAAATTTATTACTCCATTCAATGATTTACATGTAAAAAAAACGAAAAAGTAACTCTTAATGCGAACATTAAAATCAGGATATTTTAAAAGAGAAATTAACTTTAAATTTCCTTACAACAGTTATTGCACACTTTTTCGAGCATTCTAAACATGTTGGGAGCTGCACAGTAAACATTTATACGCAGTCATTCGTTTCTTCTTGGGACAACAATATCTGCATGTCTTTCTTTTCTCCAGCTTGTCGGTACGAACATCTCGATTGTCTTGTTCTTTAGGGGTGTCAGGCTCAAGTATCTGTGCTATAATATTCTTCAAATCTGAGGGTAGATTAGGAATTTTCAATCTTCTCTCAATATGCTTTCGGATAAGACTCATGGCTAAATTGTATATATAGTTGTAATTATTTTCGTGTTTATTTTTATGAATAGTTTCGAATATAATTCTGGAATTTGCACAGCTCACTGCAATCATATTATAAAATATTGCCAGGGGCCATCTACGAGTTCTTCGGTTTGGGGAATAATTTGCAATCTTCTGATCAAGGGTATCTACCCTGATTTTGTTGAATTGTAAAAACTAACGATCTCCGGCTTGTTATTTGAGAGGTCTGTACAATTTGAGTGGTGCATGGATGATACCAGAAGAACTGGTTTATTTTTTCTGGCCATGCATGATAATAGAGTAAAGTCCTTTGTAAACCCATACATCGAGGAACCTACAGCCCTTTCCTTACAGCTAAGAAATTGTGGGAATTTGGGGCTTATTCTTTTTATTGTCCCGACATAAGTGAGACCTCTAGTTTTCAACTGTTCAAGCACTTCTAGAGAAGAAAACCAGTTGTCAGCTGTAACGTTTCTATTTGATTTTTCGATTGGTTTTACTAGCCTGAGAACTGCTTGGGTAGGTTTGGAGAATTTCTTTTCATCGGCTAATAAGGTATCACCATCACTGTCTTTTCCGACATATATATATGCGTTGTAAAGATAAGAAGACTGGGCATCGGTGAGGCACATTATCTTTATGCCGTATTTTGCCGGCTTATTTGGCATATATATTCTAAAGGGGCATCTGCCTCTGAAAGCCAACAGCATCTCATCTATGCAAGCGTAGTTACCGATAGCGTAGTTCTTTTGACTGTTGGAAATAAATCTGTTAAAAATGAATGAAATAGCGGCAGCACGGTCAGTTTCTTTTCTAGTTTCTCTTGTAAGGGCATCATCAAAGCGCAGAGACAATAAAAGGGTTTGACAACGCTTCAGAGACATTATTCCTCGAAATATTGGTCGACCTCTAACACCAGTCGAAAAAAGCGATGACAAGTCCTCCTTTCCAGACTTGAAAATGGAACACAGCATTAACAAACCAATGAGGGCTTCAATTTCTATAGAATCTGTATCTTTATAATTAGGAGATTGTTTGTCTTTTAGTTTTGTCGCATTGACTGCAGTTTGTTATTTGTATGGATAACTATTTCATTAATAATTATTTCGTCAAAAAACAACCTCCATATTTGCTCTGATGTGGCAGTATCGTCAAAGGTGATTGCCCTATCTCGCAAAGTAGGTAATTTCATCCTAATAATGTTGTGACTTGCAGTATTTCTAGAATTTGTAGGCACGAAACTGTTCCAAGCAAAGCACCTCCTTTGCCATAGAAGCACAAAGGTAAATTATCTGAACTATCTTCATCACTCTCACTATTGTTATTTATAACTACTTCCAGATCTGCATCGTTGTTTGTGTGCAATGGTGATATGTCTTCATTTAGTAACAAATCTGCATCAATATCGAACAACTTCCGTCGGAATCTGCGAACTCTACTTGATCATTTTCTTCTATAACCGATTCATCCGTAAAATATTCTGCGTCACTGGCATCGTCTGTAGACAGTGCAGGGGTTGTAACAGTCCCATAATTTTGCGAGTTCTGTTGGATATAGATGGAATTGAGTTCATATTTACCACTGTAATTGAAATTAGTTTTGATTTATGTTTATATGCGTATAAAAAAAACATACCTATTTTTTTTCACAACGCTTTCCAATCGATATAATAACGACGGATACAAAATATTCACGTTTTTGGTAACAACCGAACTGAATATTATGGCGTAACAGTAACACCCGACTTAGAGACGTGCCCAGGCAATGGTGTCCACGAACATACTAAACCAGTGAGAGACTGTTACCGATAGCACATCTAGTCGGACAAATTCATACATTTTTTCGGGTGGATTTGGTAAAGCATTAAAACGCATAGTCCGTCTGACAGTCGGATATTACTATCTAAGGGTTAAACTAAATACTGCTAAATCAATAATTAAATTTATTAAAACTTTGATGACATATGTAACTACAAAAATTAATTCTTTGATCATTAAACGTCAACTCCTGTTGTAATTCGTAAGAGATTGTAAAATTGTAAACTTATTCCGAGATTCACTTTTCGTTCTTTTGAGACTCTTCAGAAATGAGAACACTAAAATGTAAATTTTCAACTCTGCAAGACGCGGCTGCCGACTTATTACCCAATAGTTCTATTAACTACTAATAGCTCTAAAAAAAACTTAGCCGCCAAATAGTGTAAAAAGTACAAAAGTTGATTAAACACCAACAATTAGGTTAAAATATGAAACAAACCAACAATTGGTTTCAAACTGAAATTAAAATTTAACCGAGTTTTCACCTACTGACTCTTCGGTCTTAGATTTGAATAGGTTGCAAAAGTGCGTGCTCTAAAGCAGCAATACGTGGCTTCC